>BSBK01015010.1:15000-63607 GCA_027943335.1 Chamaecyparis obtusa | reverse complement strand
TACATATATATATATATATATATACGTATATAGTAGATATATATAATCGTATATATGTAGATATATATATACGTATATATGTAGATATATATATACGTATATATGTAGATATATATATACGTAAATATGTATATATATATATATATATATATATATATATATATATATATATATATATATATATATGTAGATATATATGTATAGATATGTATATATGTGGTGTGTGTGTGTGTGAGTGTGTGTGTGTGTGTATGTATGTATATGTATGTGTGTGTGTGTGTATAGATATATATGTACATATATGTATTCTCTTGTGCATTCATTAGCTTATTTAGATTTTTTTGCGTTGTTTACCTGTTAACTTCCTGGTTTATGTTTACTATTACTTATCTTTTTATGTTTTATCTTATTTATTTAATCACTTTTCTTTACTTGTTTTGTCGTGCTCTCTTTGTGACTTATTATTTATTTCTATCCATTTTATTTTTTACTATGCTGGTATTTCTCTTTGTTGTGCGTTCTTTTCTTAGTCTTTCATATTGTTCTGCTTTTTCATTCTCGCTTAGTGTCTTGCTTGCTTGTTGCATGCTGTCTCATCTCTTTGGTTCCTCCTTTTTGTTTCTTTCTCACTTTGAATTTGCTCCTTGTTTTGCATGTCACTCCTTCCCCAACTCCCTCTTATATCTCTTTTGAGAGGCTTGGTCTGCACATTTTACTTTTCATTCCTACATTCTCTATTCCTGATGATGGATCACAGAGTGTGATCCGAAACGTGGATGCTAAATAAACTCACACAATCTAATCTAGAAACTTATTGCGTAGTATATAAAATATTCTTAATTTTTAAATTAAGAGAATTTATTTTCCTCTAATCATATTTTAACTCATATTTATTAGTATATCATTCAAATTTTTAATGTGTTCTGATTTTAAATTAAAGTTTATTGATTTATATTTTTTAATTTTATAAGTGGAATGAGAAAAAAATAGATAAAGTGTTAATATAAAAGAATTCTTCAAAAGGGATTATAATTTTCTTATAAGGATGGAAATGTAAAAAAAAAACACTTCAACTAAAAAAAGACATTGATGATAAAATTGTGGAAAGAAAATAATTAAATAATTTTATTTTTTAAATATCCAAAAAATAATAGTAATAAATTGTTAAAATAATAGTAAAAATGATAATAACAAAATATGATTAAAATAGTTTTAAAAAAATATCTATAAATCTTTGTATATATATAAAAAAATTTAAACAATCAAATGGAAAAGCCCAAACATGCGAGATGATAAAAGGACCAAGCGCCCAAACAACATGAAGAAAAGAAATGAAATTTAGAGCATAATGTTTATAAATAATTTTTTATTTTAAATTATATGAGAATATATTTAATATATTTAGATTTATATTATCATCCTATCAAATGGATTAAGTAAAAACCAAGAATATTTTGATGTAATGGTAGTTATTCTAATAGGGCCTATTTGTCCTCAATAAGATATAGCATTCTTAGGTTATTAGAAGTGTAAGGATAAAGAACTAAACTTTTAAATCTATAGTGCTTAATTTGTATATAAAAAATAAAATATTAGTTGAGAGATTAACATCAAATCAATTTGGTTTCAAATTAGTAGTATTATATTTAAAATTTTGATATTTTGATAGTAGTTAACTTTATATCATTAGAGAGAGGATTCAATAGAATGTGTGTGTGTGTGTGTGTGTGTGTGTGAGGAGAGAGAGAGAGAGAGAGAGAGGATGAGAGAGGAGAGAGAGAGAGAGGAGAGAGAGAGAGAGAGAGAGTGAGTTTCAAATTCCTTAAGAAAATGTGATCTTATGGTACGCAATAGTTGTTGGCTAAGTGGGTATGTGCAAGAAGATGAGGGGCCAAAAAGTGGCAATGTGAAAAATATTCACTTTTCACTCGTCCAAAAGCACATGAAAGCGCTTGTTGACTTTTTAGTAGGCCTGGGTGTCAGTACACCTGGGCAAACCTGCCACCAAGCACAGGCCTAATCAAGTACCCGATATGATATTGGGTACCTGATATAATACTTGATATAATATCGGGTACCCGATAACTGTGACATAAATCTGAAACTCACGGGCCCCTTTTCTTCATTTCTTTCTGTGATTTTCTTTGCCAAAACTCATGATTTTCATATACCCTATTTAGTTTCGGGGTACCTGATATTGGAAACAACAAATTCGACTCCAAGCATATTTGGTAAGTTATTATTTGTATATTTTTATTATTTATTTCATTTCTATGCTAAATGTAGCATTTTTTTAAAATAGGGTTTTGTATTTATATTTGTAATAATATATGAAATTAGATTGAAATTTAGATTTTTTTTTATTTAATTAGGCATGGCTGACAATAATGAAGAAAATGACCCTCCCACACCAAATAACGATCCTGAAAAACAATCCCCCATATCTAAACCCTAAATCTTTACAAGATTTGATAGAAGAAAATTTGAACAAAATATGAGGTTTCCAAAACACGTATCAAAATATACCTACATTAGGTCCCATGCTTGCCACACTAAATACAATTGTTGGAAATATTAACACACTCATGCAACAACATAATGTTGCTCTTCATTAATATGCATGCCAATTTGATGACGAGCTTGACCATGATGGGATTTGCGGCCCTTAATATAAGTAAGGAAGATATAGCCGCCCTTTTTGTCAATCCTAAAACCAGAATATCAATAAAATGGTGCACAAATGAAGCAATGCACACAAAATTTTGGGATCGCTGGGTGGATGGTTTTTGATAAATCACCCCATAGCAATTTAGAGGTCCCATTTTATTTCATTAAAAAATTGTATGCTGAGTTTGTGCTTGGGTCACCATGTTGATTATTGGAGTATGAGGCCCAACATGGGCTTAGGCAGAGGAGCTCCTCAAACTAGGCCATCTACCCAGCAGCTGAAAGGCCACTACCTTTGTCCCCCCCACTAATGTCGCACCCCCTCCTCTAGTGTAGCATCCCAATATCATTGTAGAGGCTATCTCACAGACTATTAGGGCCATTCATTTACTGAGTGATCAGTTGATCACACAGACTAGGTCACTGTTGCCTCTATGGATGATGTTGGCGCATCGACATCTCGTCGAGTTCACATGTATGTGAGCCCCATATGTGCATTATGTGTAGGCATATGTGCCTCGGACCGCTTACTAATTCTGATACATATCAGTTCATGATATTGAGGAGTAGGATAAAGGAGATGCAGCTGCAGATGCTGCAACACCTCATGGAGCATCAACATCTCATGAGAGTGCTTAGGAGGTGCATGCAGAGCCATTGACTCCTGTTGATATGGTAAGAGTAAACATTATAAATAAATTTGTCACATGACTTATTTAATTTAAAAATAATTTATTTATTTAGATTAGTTTTAATGATTGCATGCACTTATGTGTATATATATATATATATATATATATATATATATATATATATATATATATATATATATATATATATATATATATATATATATATATATATATATATATATATATATATATATATATATATATATATATATATATATATATATATATATATATATATATATATATATATATCCATTTATGTTCAGTCGATGACACAGGAGGAGGTCAGACAAGTGGGATGAGTCCACACTTTCGGCCATTTCATTTGGCCTTGATGACTATACGGTATATTATAAATTATGTACCCATTAGTTTTTTTTTTATATCATTTGGTGTACATGCTTAAATCTCTATCAATTAGAGCAATAAAATTCATACATTTACTAATATATATTGTCATCTTATTGTGTTCTTATAGGCTACAACCGATGTCAGTGGGGGGCATGAGGGGGGTTCCTTCATCAGGTGGTGACAAAGGGAAAGCTAGTAATTGTTTAAGATTAATTATGCATGCATATGTATGCCACAGTGTGTAGTAATAAATATTTTTACTTGCACTTTATTGTATAGGGTGTGGCTATTGATGATGTCCCGACACCGGTTCAGTAGCGTAGGGTTATAGGCATCTCAATTCGGAGTGATAGCCTGATTGTACGTAGACTTTTACATATTGTTATTTCTATTTTGTAACCAGGGTTGCTATGATGAAGTACATTGATATATAATTGACAATATTTTTACTCTCATAGGTTACTCTGACTACGAGGGAGGGCCCATGAGAATCTTTCATATCGTTGTTGACCTAGCCCCACTATTCTAGAGGAGGGATCACCAGATGTAAGTTTTAATTTCAGTTCAATCAATTTGTAATTTTATTATGCTATCATCCTATTCTTTAGATTTATTACTCTATGTTTCACCACTCTATTAATCTCATTATTGAAAATATATATTTATAGGTCAGAGTTGGTATTGCTGGCATGGTCCCTTCGCTACCCAGGACTTATGCTAGGACACCTAATCATGGTAGGCGGTTAAGAGACTAGGTACAAATATTTGTATTCAGTTATAATTTTAATTAAATTACTGTTTGAATTATATATATATATATATATATATATATATATATATATATATATATATATATATATATAATATATATATATTATATATATATATATATATATATTTATATATATAGAGAGAGAGAGAGAGAGAGAGAGAGAGAGAGAGAGAGAGAGCAATCTAACTTTGGTTTGAACTCATTTTTTTATGCAGGATCAATCAGAGCCCAACACTTCTTCAAAGAGGCTACATTTATGATGAACCCCCTATAGCATAGGATGCAGTTTTAGTTTTGTGGTCATTTAGAGATGCCACTTGGCACATTTTGAGATGGCATCTATGCCACATTGTACACCTTAAAACATTGATTTTGTAGACATTTTGAAATGGCATGTGCCATATTTGTATATGGACATACTTTTGATACATTTGATACATATATAGAACATGTTCATTTATATGTTATATTTTTGTCATCTTTTGTATATACATATTTATTATTCATGTTTATGGAATTGAATGGTGAAGTTATATCTTGACTATGATTATCATTATGATTTAAATTATATCTTGTTGAAGTTACATTGTTTTTCTTTACTCTAGAATACCCTGTTCATGGAGCTTATTATGTTTGAGGTTTAACTTCTATAGATTTCCTAGATTTCTGGTGCTTAACTTTCCTGTGCCTGAGACAATGATGAGGGCCATCAATACTGATACTGAAGATCATTTCTCTACAAAACAAAAACCATGCCATCTACTCTTCATCACTAAATTAAAACTTCAATCACTGCTAATATGAGAGTTTCGTTTACCACTTCTATGAATTTTCATATACAAATTCTATACCATCAATTATGTCGCTATTTTTCATTGTGTGCACATTCAGTCTCATACTTGCATTGCTAATTTCATATATTATCATTTTCAATGCTTTTTGTTCACACTTATAATAATTTTTAACTACCGGCAATAATGTTTCAATATCATCGTGTATGCAGGAGCCTTCATTTGATGCTATAAAAAATCTCCATTATCGTATAAGCTTATGGTCTTCATTTCCAATCTTTGATATTACCATTGATAGATATGACATGTGACTATTGAATTTTTTGTTGTGTATAATATCTGATTGCTTGCGCAACATGATATCCCTCAGACTTACAAAAACACATCTCTTGAATATATCATCTCTCGAATTTTCATTGAATGATTTTAATACTGCCTTCGAACTATGCTCAGCACTGTGTATATTTATTTTTTATTACTACATGGCTCCTTCGAATGTCTTCATACACATATGTTTAATCAATCTTTAACTCATGTTGTGTTCACTTCATTTGATGAAGTTGTTGCTTCATGGGTTGATTATTGCTGACTGGACATTCATGATGAGTTTTACTTTACCGCCTCTTGTAATATTCTTCCAAATAATATGTTTATTATCGTCTTTGTAATATGCTGCAGGTTGTTCACATCTATGAGGAAATGAAATTTATTTGGGTTGACTTTGATCATTAATTTCCTGGTGTGTATACTTCACTCCATTCGAATGCTGATATGATGCTTAATGTTCCAACGTTGCCAAGTTGCATAGTTGTTGACGCTATTCATTCAATAGTCTTTGCTATCTGTCTTAGTTTTTATCTCCACTTAATAGTATGTGTTCGTTTATCTTGTGAGCAATCAAAAAACCTTCAATTACATAAATGACAACCTTATCAAATCTCCAACATTATTTCTCAAATGGAGGCCCTAATTTTTGTAAAAAATTAAGACTCCATCAGGCGGAACGAGGTTGTCACTGGTGTTTACCTAACCAACCAAAGCCGATGGAGCACATGGTTTGATGCAATGTTAGATGCTTTGAAAGATACACTGCTGAGCCACTTTCAACTGACCCTCACTACAAGTTTTGACATCGACTGAGATCGCCTTTCCAAATGCAAATGAAGTTGAATCGCCCAAAATTGAGAGAGGTTATTGTACACCTCAAAAACATAATCTCATACCCCCTGATGATTTTTTGATACCTCTCACAAGGTCCGAGATATGAGCCACAGAAGATCAATGCCCATCGTGCTTAGTGCACCTTGGGTCACTGGGTCGAACGTGGTTGTGAGCATTCCTGTGACTACATGGGTGGAATGAGGTTGTGACTTGCGTTTACCCAGCCAACCAAAGCCAATGGACTAGATGGTTTGATGCAATGTCAGATGGTTTCAAAGATACATTGCTAAGCCGCTTTCAACTGACCCTCACTACAAGTTTTAGCATCGACTGAGATAGCCTTGCCAAATGAAAATGAAGTTGAATCGCCCAAAACTGAGAGAGGTTATTGTAGACCTCAAAAACATGATCTCGTAGCACCTAATAGTTTATTGATACCTCTCACGAGGTCCGAGATATGAGCCCTAGAAGATCACTGCCCAATCATGCTTAGTGCACCTTGGGGTCACTTGGGTCGAGCGTGGTCATGATTGTTTCGGTGACTCTGTGGGAAGAATGGGGTTGTCACCAGTGTTTACCCAATCAACTAAAGCTGATGGAGTAGATAGTTTGATGCCATGTCAGATAGTTTGAAAGATATGGTGCTAAGCCACTCTCAACTAACACTCATTGCATGTTTTGACATCAACTAAGATTGCCTTGCCAAATGCAAATGAAGTCAAATCATCCAAAACTGAGAGAGGTTATTGTAGACCTCAAAAACATGATCCCATAGCACTTGATGGTTTTTCGATACCTCTTGCAAGATATCAAGCATGGTCGCAAGCGTGGTCACTTGGATTGAGCTTGGTCACGAGTGTTTTCGATTACTGTGTGGGTAGAATGGGGTTGTTACTAGTGTTTACCCAGCCAACCAGAGCCGATGGAGTAGATAGTTTGATGCCATGTCGGATGGTTTGAAAGATACGCTGTTGAGCCACCTTCAACTAACCCTCACTACAAGTTTTGGCATCGACTGAGATCACCTTGCCAAATGCAAACAAAGTCAAATTGCCCAAAACTGAGAGAGGTTATTGTAGACCTCAAAAACAAAATCTTGTAGAATCTAATAGTTTTTCAATACCTCTCACGAGGTTTGAGACATGAGTGCCAAAAGATTGCTGCCCAATCATGCTTAGTGCACCTTGGGGTCACTTGGGTTGAGCATGGGTCGCAAGCGTTCCCAGTGACTTTGTGGGTAGAATGGGGTTGTCACTGCGTTTACCTGCAATCAGAGCCAATGGAGTAGATGGTTCGATGTCATGTCAGATGGTTTGAAAGATACATTGCTAAGCCACTTTCAACTAACCCTCACTGCAAGTTTTAGCATCAACTAAGATCACCTTGCCAAATGCAAACGAAGTCAAATTGACCAAAAATGAGAGAGGTTATTATAGACCTCAAAAACATGATCCCATAGCACTTGATGGTTTTTTGATACTTCTCATGAGGTCCCAAATACGAGTCCTAGAAGATCACTGCCTAATCATGCTTAGTGTACCTTGGGGTCACTTGGGTCGAGCATGGTCACGAGTGTTCCAGTGACTCTATAGGTAGAACGGGGTTGTCACTAGCATTTACCTAGCCAACCATAGCTAAAGGAGTAGATGATATGATGCCAATTAAGATGGTTTTGAAGGATACAATGCTGAGCCACTTTCAACTAACCCTCACTTCAAGTTTTTTCATTGACTGAGATCGCCTTGCTAAATGCAAATGAGGTTGAATCACCCAAAACTAAGAGATTTTATTGTAGACCTCAAAAACTCGATCTCGTAGCACCTAATGGTTTTGTCGAGACCTCTCATGAGGTCCAAGATATGAGCTCCAGAAGATCACTACCCAATCATGCCTTAGTGCACCTTGGGGTCACTTGGGTTGAGCGTTGTCATGAGCGTTCTAGTGACTCTATGGGAAAAATGGGGTTGTCACTAGTGTTTACCCAACCAACTAGAGCTGATGGAGCAGATGGTTTAATGCCATGTCAGATGGTTTGAAAGATACATTGCTGAGCCACTTTCTAACTGACCCTCACTCCAAGTTTTGGCATCAACTGAGATCGCCTTGTCAAATGCAAATGAAGTCGAATCGCCCAAAACTGAGAGAGGTTATTGTAAAAATTTGAAAACAATACCCGTGTAGCACCTATTAGTTTATCGATACCTCTCACGAGGTCCAAGATACAAGCCCTAGAAGATTGCTACCCAATTGTGCTTAGGGGCACCTTGGGCTCACTTGGGTCGAGCGTGGTCGCGAGCGTTCCGGTCACTTTGTGGGTAGAATAGGGTTGTCACTAGTATTTACCCAGCCAACCGGAGTCGATGGAGGAGATGGTTTGATGCCAGGTCATACGATTTGAAAGATACACTGCTGAGCCACTTTCAACTGACTCTCACAGCAAGTTTTGGCATCAACTGAGATCACCTTGTCAAATTAAAATGAAGTTGAATCACCCAAAACTGAGAGAGGTTATTGTAGACCTCAACAACATAATCTTGTAGCACCTCAACAGTTTTTCAATACTCTCATGAGGTTTGAGATATAAGCCCTAGAAGATCACTACCCAATCATGCTTAGTGCACGTTGGGGTCACTTGGGTCAAGCGTGGTCACGAGCATTCTATTGACTTCGTGGCCAGAATGAGGTTGGCACTAGAATTTACCTGGCCAACCAGAGCTGATGGAGCAGACAGTTAGATGTCATGTTAGATGGTTTGAAAGATATGTTGCTGAGCCACTTTCAACTGACCCTTATAGCAAGGCTTGGCATCGACTGAGATCACCTTGCCAAATGCAAATGAAGTCGAATCGCCCAAAACTGAGAGAGGTTATTGTAAACCTCAAAAGAAAAGTCTTTTAGTACCTAACAATTTTTCAATACCTCTCATGAGGTCTGAGATATGAGCCCCAGAAGATTGCTGCCCAATCATGCTTAGTGCACCTTGGGGTCACTTGGGTCGAGCGTGGTCGCGAGCATTCCGATGACTTTTTGGGTAGAACAGGGTTGTCACTAGCATTTACCCAGCCAACCAGAGCTAATGAAGTAGAAAATTTGATGTCATGTCAGACGGTTTGAAATATACATTGCTGAGCCACTTTCAACTGACCCTCACTGTAAGTTTTGGCATCGAATGAGATCACCTTTCCAAATGTAAACAAAGTTGAATCACCCAAAACTGAGAGAGGTTATTGTAGACCTCAGAAACATGATCTCGTAGCCCCTAACTATTTGTTGATACCTCTCATGAGGTCTAAGATATGAGCCATGGAAGATCGATGCCCAATCATGCTTAGTGCACCTTGGGGTCACTTGGGTCGAATGTGGTCGTGAGCATTCACGTGACTGTGTGGGTGGAACAGGGTTGTCACTGACATTTACTTAACTAACCAGAGTTGATGTACTAGATAGTTCAATGCAATTTTGGATAGTTTGAAAGATACTCTGCTGAGTCACTTTCAACATGAGAGAGGTTATTGTAGACCTCAAAAACATGATCCCATACCACCTAAAGGTTTGTTGATACCTCTCACAAGGTCTGAGATACGAGCCTAGGAAGATCGCTGCCCAATCATCCTTAGTGCACCTTAGGGCCACTTGGGTTGACCATGGTCACGAGCGTTCAGTGACTCTATGGGAAAAATGGGGTTGTCACTAGCATTTACCTAGCTAACCAGAGCCAATGGAGTAGATGGTTCGATGTCATGTCAGATGGTTTGAAAGATACGTTGCTGAGCCACTTTCAACTGACCCTCACTGCAAGTTTTGGCATCAACTGAGATCGCCTTGCCAAATGCAAACGAAGTTGAATCGCCCAAAATTGAGAGAGAGGTTATTGTAGACCTTGAAAACATGATCCCATAGCACTTAACAATTTTTTGATACCTCTTGCGAGGTCTGAGATACAAGCCCTAGAAGATCATTGCCCAATCATGCTTAGTCCACCTTGGGGTCACTTGGATCGAACGTGCTTGTGAGCATTTCGGTGACTCTATGGGTAGAATGGGGTTGTCACTAGTGTTTACCCAGCCAACCAGAGCCAATGGAGTAGATGGTTTGATGGCATGTCAGATGGTTTGAAAGATACACTGCTGAGCCACTTTCAACTAACCCTCACTACAAGTTTTGGCATTGACTGAGATCACCTTGCCAAATGCAAACGAAGTCAAATCGCCCAAAACTAAGAGAGGTTATTATAGACCTCAAAGACACAATCTTGTAGCACCTGATAGTTTGTCAATACCTCTCATGAGGTCTGAGATACGAGCCCCAAAAGATCGCTGCCCAATCGTGCTTAGTGCACCTTGGGGTCACTTGGGTCGAGCATGGTCATGAGCATTCTGGTGACTCTGTGGGTAGAACAGAGTTGTGACTGGTGATTACCTAGCCAATCAAAGTTAGTGGAGTAGACAGTCCAATGCCATGTTGGATGGTTTGAAAGATACGCTGCTGAGCCATTTTGAACCAACCCTCATTGCAAGTTTTAGCATCAATTGAGATCACCTTGCCAAATGCAAACAAAGTCAAATCACCCAAAAATGAGAGGTTATTGTAGACCTTGAAAACATAATCTTGTAGCACCTAACAATTTTTTGATACCTCTCACGAGGTCCAAGATATGAGCCCCAGATGATCGCTGCCCAATCGTGCTTAGTGCACCTTGGGATCACTTGGGTCGAGCGTGGTCGCAAGCGTTCCATTGACTCTGTGGGTAGAATGGGTTTGTCACTAGTGTTTACCTAACTAACCAAAGCTGATTGAGTAAACAGTTTGATGCCAAGTCAGATGATTTGAAAGATATGCTACTGAGCCACTTTCAACTGACCCTCACTACAAGTTTTGGCATCGATTGAGATCGCCTTGCCAAATGAAAATGATGTCGAATTGCCCAAAACTGAGAGAGATTATTGTAGACCTTAAAAACAAGATCCTGTGGCACCTGATAGTTTGGTGATACCTCTCACGAGGTCTGAGATACAAGCTCTGAAAGATTGCTTCCCAATTGTGCTTAGTGCACCTTGGGGTCACTTGGGTCGAGCGTGGTCGTTAGCATTCCGATGATACTATGGGTAGAATGGAGTTGTCACTGGCATTTACCCAGCCAACCAAAGCTGATAGAGTAGACATTTTGATGCCATGTTAGATGGTTTGAAAGATACGCTGCTGAGCCACTTTCAACTGACCCTCACTGCATGTTTTGGCATTGACTAAGATCACCTTTCCAGATGCAAATGAAGTTGAGTTGCCTAGAACTAAGAGAGGTTATTGTAGAAATTAAAAACAAAATCTTATAGCACCTGACAATTTGTCAAGACCTCTCATGAGGAATGAGATACGAGCCCTAGAAGATTGTTGCCCAATCGTGCTTAGTGCACCTTGGGCTCACTTGGGTTGAGCTTGGTCGCAAGCATTCCAGTGACTCTGTGGGTAGAATAGGGTTGTCATTGGCATTTACCTGGCCAACTAGAGTCAATGGAGTAGATGGTTTGATGCTAGGTCAGATGGTTTGAAAGATACGCTACTGAGCCACTTTCAACTAACCCTCACTGCAAGTTTTGGCATCAACATAGATCGCCTTGCCAAATGTAAATGAAGTTGAATCACCCAAAACTTAGAGAGTTTATTGTAGACCTCAAAAACATGATCCTGTAGTACTTGAAGGTTTTTCAATACCTCTCATGAGGTCCAAGATACCAGCCCTAGAATATCGCTACCCAATCATGCTTAGTGCACCTTGGGGTCACTCGGGTCAAGCATGGTCGTGAGCGTTCCAGTGACTCCATGGGTAGAATAGGGTTGTCACTAGCATTTACCTAGCCAACTAGAGCTAATGGAGTAGACGGTTTGATGCCATGTCAAACGGTTTAAAAGATACACTGCTGAGCCACTTTCAACTAACCCTCATTGCAAGTTTTGGCATCGACTAAGATTTCCTTGCCAAATGCAAGTGAAGTCGAATCATCCAAAACTGAGAGATGTTATTGTAGAACTTGAAAACAAAATCCCATAGCACCCAATAGTTTTTTGATACCTCTCAGGAGGTCTGAGATATGAGCCCTGGAAGATCGCTGCCCAATCATGCTTAGTGCACCTTGGGGTCACTTGGGTTGAGCATGGTCATGAGTGTTCCGGTGACTCTGTGGGTAGAATGGGGTTGTCACTGGTGTTTACCTAGCCAACCAGAGTCGATGGAGCAGATGGCTTGATGCCATGTCAGATGGTTTGAAAGGTACGCTGCTGAGCCACTTTCAACTGACCCTCACTGCATGTTTTGGCATTGAATGAGATTGCCTTGCCAAATGCAAACGAAGTCAAATTGCCCAAAACTGAGAGAGGTTATTGTAGATCTTGAAAACATGATCTCGTAGCACCTAATAGTTTGTCAATACCTCTCACGAGGTCTGAGATATGAGCCCCGAAAGATCATTTCCCAATCATGCTTAGTGCACCTTGGGGTCACTTGGGTCGAGTGTGGTTGCGGGTGTTCCGGTGACTCCATGGGAAGAATGAGGTTGTCATTAGCATTTACCCAGCCAACCGGAGCTGATGGAGTAGATGGTTCGATGCTAGGTCAGATGGTTTGAAAGATATGATGCTGAGCCACTTTCAACTGACCCTCACTACAAGTTTTGGCATCAACTGAGATCGGCTTGCCAAATGCAAACAAAGTTGAATCACCCAAAACTGAGAGAGGTTATTGTATACCTCAGAAACATGATCTCATAGCACCTAACAACTTGTCAATACCTATCATGAGGCCTGAGATACAAGGCATAGAAGATCACTACTAGTTTGAAATATACGTTGTTGAGCCGCTTTCAACTGATTGTTAGTGGTATGTTTGAAATTTGAACTGTGAAATTAATCATGATTAAACTTGTGAAATTTGAACTATGGAGCTTATTATGTTTGAGGTTTAACTTTTATAGATTGTTTGAAATGATAAAAAAATAATATCCTTAAAGCATTAGAAACAACAATCAAACATGTAAGAATTTAAACCATACAAATGAAATAAGTATATGACATGTAAGATCCCTTCTTTGCACTATTGGCCACCCATACATGATTTTGGTCATAAGTCCTTATGAAGAGTTTTAGGACATTTAACTTTTAAATCAAATTGATTGTTACAAATTGCCATTATAGGCTTCAAAAGATCTCAATTAACCATTAAGGATCCTTTTGTCCTTCTATCTCTGATTGGATCCATGGTGATTGTAGGCATCTTCATAGGTGCTCCAACACAAGTTACAATCCACATACAAAACCAAGTTTATTGACTCAAAATACAATCTAAGAAAGTTCAAAATAATGTATTGAAATTAAGCTTAATGAACTTAGAAAACAATGCACTAAGTTAACTTATTACCTAGTCAAGTGTTCTTGAAGGGTCATCTCTTTGCTTCAAGATCTCCAATAGTGCTTCATGATCAACAATACTAATAGTCCAAAGTTCTTTTGTCTTTGGTCTTCCTTGATGCTTTGACAACTTGAAATTTGTTGCTATAACAAGGTGTGAATACATGATAATAGTTTTGTGCTTCTCATAGTCTTCAAATGTGGGAACTCCATTCTTTCTAATCATGTATGTTCACAACCATGTTCCCGCAACAACAACTAAACTAGTAGGATATGTGAACCCATCACCATCTGTCATTGGTTGTAAAAGCTTCTATTTACCTTGTACACAATGTGCTAACCAATAATCTAACCTCCCATTATTCCCCTATGGTTGAACCAATGCAAAAACATCTCCTAGCTTCAGAAGATCTGAAAGATGGTCATAGTCAACTCAAGTGTCCATGTCATCATTTCTTATAGAGAGTTTCAAAGATAAAGGAGTCAGATACTATGAAACCCATTGTAATACCTCAAAAATGGGCTATAAGTTCATTAATCTCCTACATCTTCAATTCGAACGAAATCGACATCAAAGTCCTAATCTAAGGCACATCTAAACATCATCGAATCATAATTGATTATCTTAAATTCTGCATCGGGGAATATTCCTAGCAATATTCCTAATCATCATAATTATCTTTAATTTTATGATTATTTGGCGATAAATCACATTTATCCTAAAGTTTGATTAATTGAATATTTTTATATTTAATTAATTAGATTTAATATCTTGCCACTTAATTGTGTAATTAAATTTAATTCTATCTATTATTAATTATATTATTTAATTTTAACAATAAATCCAAATATCCTATGAATAATTGATTAAATTCTTATTTAATTAATTAAAGCAAGTTGTCATTATTTAATAATATAGTTTTTAATAAAAGTTTGAAAAAATAGTTGATTAACCCATAAATCAATTGTTTTATTTTTAAAAGCAGTTAAGTTGGAAATAAATCACTTTATTATTAAATTAATTCATAAATAAAACATGCACAATCATAAAAGCAAACAACTATCAATTATCAATTAAAGCTAAACTCTATTTTGAGTTAAAGCTTAGCTTTTGCATGTTTTTGTGAGTTAATTATCCTTTATTTAAAAATAACTCAAAAATCAACCTGAGTTATTTGAGTGATTTATGTCTTTTTTTCATGCACCTCCAAAGCCTTGGATTTCTATAAAAATAAGGCTCATCTCTTCATAATTCATCTCTCAATCAATCTCTCAATCATCTCTCAAATTTGCATCCACAGGATCTCATATTTTTGCACAATCATGCTGGAGAATTGGAATTGAAGAATCAAAGCTCTTGCGAATCGACATCTTTGTGAGATCAATCTTATTTTTGCATTCATATTGCATATCATTGTTAGATCATTTAGCATTCATTGCATATCAATTTTCAATAGCATCCATAACATATCAGTTTATCATTCCTTATTGCATCAGAAAATATCAAAAATATAGATTAATTGCATTCAATTTCATATCCATCTTTTGCATTCAAATCCTTCATTTACGTGTCGTCTAGGTCACTAATCTCGATAACAATCTGAGAACATCAATCTCGCACCTATTAGATGGCAGTAAATCACTTGGTTAGATTAGATTTCAATTTTGGATGATTTTGATTATTGCTAACCTCTAATGTTTTACTGAGTGTTGTGTCTATAGATCAGGTACAATTTTCACACACACATTTCTGGCGCCCACCGTGGGGCAACCCACCTTTGCATGCTGATTTTGATTCTTGGAGCTAAAACCCTAAAGTTTCAAAGATTTAATTTTATCTCCCAAACGGCTTGGAGTTTTGGTCTAAAATTTGTTTTGCAGGTTGGAGACATATCAGGGAAACTTCGAAAAAAATTTAGAATTTTTTGAATTATTTAGAATTTTTAATAATTTTTTTTTATTTTTCATAAAAAATTAATATCTGACGCAAATCAGCATATTTTTCTAAAATTTTTACATTTTCAGAAAGCTCTTCAAATTCTACAGGGGGTCTATTATTTGTGTTTTAAATTTGGATGCAATTTAATAGCTCAAATAGTCAATTTGCAAAAACTGGTCTATTTTGATAAAACGGGTCTCTAGGGCACAAATAAAGAGATATTTCTAAAATTTTTGCTTTTTTGGAAAGCTCTCTATTTTTTAGTAGGGGTCTCTATTCTAAATTTCTATTTTTGTGGCCAAAATCATATCAAAAAAACTAGATCTTGTTGACTAGGTCAAATGCAGTGCAAAAAAAATTAAAATTTTGTGATGGGTATGCACTTATTTTTCATATGATTCAATGCATGATATGAGTTGTCATTTGGATTAATTTCTAGTTATTATTGCTCCTAACAATTGATTTTTAGATCTAACCCTAGGGTTTTCATAAGTTGAATATACCTTGCATATCTTGTTTGCTTGTTGGCTTGTTGAAGAGTTCGTAGCTTGCTTGCATGGAAAAGCTCAACAAAAATTGCTAAAAATTAGGTAAAATCTACTAAGCGCATTGCAAGGATCCAAGGTATTCTCCTTCATCTATTAGCATTTCAATTTGGACTTAAAATAAATCTCTTATATGTCTGGCTTGTGTGCATCCTTTCATGCTTTTATCTATTTCTACACACTTGCATAATTTGATACTAGGTTGTGACCCCTTAAGGATTCATTAAGTAGTCTTAGAATACTTGTGATTGATCTTGATTGCTATCTTGGGTTATTGGACTCACTAATCCACCAGCCCCTCATTTCTTCCCCGTGGTTGCAATCTCAGCACCATAAAGGGGAGGGGTCAACAGGATAGAAGCGTTAAGTGTTCCACTTGGCAACCCTTTTGTGCTTTTAGGAACTCAGTTGTTTTCTAAGTTGTGGACTCATTTTCAACTTATGTGAGGTGTTAAGTGTTCCACTTTGTGGACTCATCTCATATTTGCTTTAAGCGTTAAGTGTTCCTCTTTCTACTTTTTGGATGCTTTTGGTAGATTTGCTTACGGGAATATATTTGTGCTCACATAGTAATTAGGCCCTATAAACACTATTCATGATTCTTGAGAGATTGGATTCCTAGAGAAATCTTTCTTGATGACAGAATCCTTGTAGGTAGGGAGGATACTTAGTGCGTTTCACATTCAACTTGGTTAGTGCATCTTCTCTTATTGATCAACACATTCTCTCTCCAGAGAGGTTGATAGATCACGTAGGGTTGATATCACGAGCTTTGGTGAATCAAAATTGGTTAGTGCGTCTTCTCTTATTGATTGATACATTCTCTCCCCAGAGAGGTTGATAGATCACGTGGAGTTGATATCACAGACCTTGGTGGAACAAAACTTTGTTTTAGCGTGTCGGATTAATCTGCTTGCTTTGTTTGGGTTAAAAGTGAGAGGTGTCAAAACCTTGAATCTGGAGCCAAGTCCCCTTGTGGTATAAATTTGTGAGTCACCTTTAGAGAGGGTTAACCATAGCAGACAATCCCTTCACAGGGCAAACTGCATTGATGAAACCTCAAGTGGTAATAGCCATTTTCACCATGGTAGTGACAGCCGCTATATAAATGTCCTTGTGGAAGAAATCTCCATGGGTATGGTTCATTGTTGGGTTGTCAGATCTTCCTAGTAGCTCTTGAAGATTAAGTTCTCAGACTGTGTCAAAACCCTGGTGTGCTGGGATTGGAGTTCACCCCTTTGAATCATAAAAGTTGCAGAGTCAAGCCATTACTAAAAACCCTAGAGAGGCCAATTTTTCATTCTCAGGTATATGTGTGTTATTGCAAAACTTTTCAAAACATACACAATTAGTACTCTCAGGGATTATCACAATTTGGTCACTTGATTGTTCATGCGCAAGGTTACTTTTGCCCTTGTTCATTATTTTCAGACGTGCTTGGAATCACTTGCTTGCTATTCTGCATGCTTGTTTATCTACTTGGCTATTAAAAATGATCAAATCTGGTATAACCTTCAAAATCTGGACAGTACAATTTGCAAACAATCCAAAACTGAAGACCTTAAATTTTGCAAAAATTGACGTAAAATCTTTCTGGAGTCAAAAGTCATTTCAAGAAGTCAAAATTCGTACGAGTTTTGTCAAGTGTCATTTTAGTATTGCCCATCTGTCGTACGATTGAGAACCCAGTGTCGTATGAGTTTTCAAACCAGCAAATCCAAGGAAGTCAAAATCCTGTTAGCAACTGTCATATGATATTTACAACTGTCGTTTCATTGCTACCCAACTATCGTACAAGTTTAGCAACTATCATTTCATCGACTACTCAGTGTCGTACGAGTCTGCAGAGTGTCGTTTGGAAAAATTTGAGAGAATTGTCAGAAATTGTCAAATTGCAAGATATCCAATGTTTCCAGCCTAGTTCCAAAATCTATCAAAAATATCATTGTGTTAGGAACAGAGCAGTAGCTATTGAGCATTCTACCATTTTCTGAGTTTGATCTTTTGAATCTGATCTAGTCTTTTGTTTGATCAATTTGAGTCCTTTTTATCTCGTGTCAAAACCTTGTCATAACTATCAATCTTCAAAAATAGACTAAGTGTTGAGAACTCGTGTCCACTATCTTTTGGGTGATCTATCCTATACATCCAGGGCACAGTTTCCTTCACCCACATCTCATCAGATCTTCAAAACTATCATAATCTTGACAAGGTTGCATCATCCAATTTTCTCAAATCAAATTATTCTTCAGTTGTCTTCATCCTTTTCTTCTGTTTCATTCAAAGTTAATGGTGGAGACCAGAGCTTCTTCACATAAGAAATCAGAAGAAACATCTCAGAACTTACTTTTGACCAATACCCTAGGTCCAACTCTTGAACAACTCATCAAGTTAGGTATCTACGAAGACGACGGTCTTGGTAACTTTTGATTGAAAACTAGTTACATACCTCCTCTATCAACTCACAGAGGTAATCAACAAACTCCTCCTCAATCTGTTCCAGGGAGCCCAAAAACTCCTACCATGTCTCAAGTAGGGACAAACCATGGTTCTCTAGGAGGAGGATCCCAAGGACACCATTCTCAACATAATGCCGACCAAGACCCTACACCCTCTGAAATCCATCGATGTCAGAATGATGATGAATTCAAGAGAATGATGAGGCATTTCTTGAAAGTGGATAGAGAGGCATACTTTTTACAATTAGCCCAGGAAGGGGCTAAGCTTCCTCCCAACTTTAACGTTGATGATATAATCACACATGAGGAAGAAACTCCACTCATAGCTATGACAAAATAGATGCATGCTATACAAGTCAAATTTAACAATCTTAAGAAGGAGAAGGAACCCAAGGAGCTCTCCATGGAGGCCCTATGTCCTTTCCCGTTCGACAAAAACTTGTATATGCAACCATTCCCAAAAAGAGTGGAGATACCAAAGTATGACAAATATGATGGACACTCTGATCCTCAAGATCATGTGAAAGAGTTTTGTACGCAATCCATGGAATTCATGCATGAACCGACTTATCTAATGCATCTTTTTCCTAGATCCTTGGGAGGAGCATCCATTCAGTGGTTTTCAAGATTACCTTCTACGATCAAAACTTTTGAGGAATTGATTAAATTGTTTTATCAACAATATTCTTACAATATTCAACATCCGGTCACCATGATCGATATCTGTAACCTCAAGCAATATCCAGGGGAATCATTCCTATCTTTCCTCAAGAGGTGGAGAAAGAAGTTCTCTTTATATGCTAGACAAATTCCTGAAATGGAGAAACTTGAAATCTTTATCAATAACCTTGTTCCAGAGCTCAATTATCCATTACAAATGCAAGATCATGTATCTTTTGATAAAATGGTGGATAATGCAATCAAGATTGAGAAAGTACTTGTCAAGAAAGGAGAAATCACACTTCAAAAGGACAAGTCTGAATCTGGATCTAGCTCAAAAGATAAAAACAAGAGCTGGAATAGAAACAAAGGTATCATCTCTGATGGTGTTGTTGACACTATCTACACCCCATCAAAGGCACCGGCCTACAATCTCACCCTTGCCACCAAAGCCATTGAAGCTTTAGAGCAAAAATCTGCTGAACCATCTCCAAAGAAGCCATTCAAACGATGGGATAATAAATGAAAGTTTACTCCCCTGGGAGAATCTTTGGAATCTACCCTGAGAACCCTGATAGCTGATAACATGATCTCTTTACCACCAATCTGAAACCCTGATCTGGATCCAAAACCATATTGGTGGAAAGATAATGCATTCTGTGCTTTCCATCGGACTAAAGGCCACAGAACTAATGGATGCTTCCTCTTGAAGCATACCATTCAAGACTTGATAGATCAAGGGGACATCACGATCGATAATCCTACCAGGAATAATGATCACACAGCATTTACAGAACCATTTCCACAACATGGCAAGGGAGTTTCCACTTCTCAGCCTAACATGGGGGCAAAAGTCAACTATGCCTACCCTGGAAACAATGCTGTCATCAATATGGTTGAACCATATCTCTCTGAGAGCTGCAATGTCATCACAATTGTACGAAGAGATAGAAATCATTCCTCAGCTAATGCGGTTACCAGATCACAAGCTCAGGCTCATCTGAAAGGACAAACACCAAGTTCATCTAATGTCCCTAAGATACCTTTCAATCTCACATCTGCTTCTAAATAGAAGGTTGCCTCGAAATCTTCCAATCCAAAGGATACAAGACCTACATCTTACAGCATCATCCAACAACTCCAGCATACCAATGCCAAAATCTCTATGTTTGAGTTACTTCGAATATCTCCAGCTCATAGAGATATCCTAGATAAAGCTTTGCTCGGCTCTAATGTTCCTGATGATCTAGATCTAGATAGGTTCCAAACTATGGTTGGTCATCTAACATCTCCGCAATATATCTCCTTTTCAGAGGAAGATGAAAACTCCCTAATTCACCCACATAATCAGCCCTTGCACATAGAAGTCTTGATCCAGAACCGTCAAGTCAAACGTGTGTTGATAGATGGGGGCGCAGGCCTCAACATTTGTTCTTACAGCTTAATCACATAGTTGGGATTCTCAGAGATGGCTATTGATCCTCGAAAGAAGATCACCATAAAATCCTATGATGAACAAGAAAGAGCTTCTAAAGGCACCATTGTCTTACCTATTCGAGTGGGTCCGGTCATCAAAGATACCACATGTCAGGTGCTTGATCTACCATTGGCTTACAATATCCTTCTAGGGAGACCTTGGATCCATGAAATGCAAGCCATCCCTTCTACGTACCATCAATGCTTGAAATTTCCCTATGAAGGGGTAGAAGTTACTATCCCAGCTGATCTGAGTACAACTTGCAATACATTGAAGGAAAGTTGCGATAAGCTTGTACCTAATAACAGAGAATCTTCCATCAAGCAACAAAATGTGGCTTCCACATCCAAGATGGAAGACATTTCTAAAGACATCAATATCAAAGAAAATGGGATGGGAGAATACACTATAGAGCCAGTCTTGTCTCTGACATCTCTCCCAATCTCACCTAAGTCGTATGGACAATCCTTGAAGCAGTCTAAATCAGAACCTAAGGAACCTATGGAAGCATACAAAAGAAATTTTGTGGCAGAGCAAGTATCCAAACAAGAATTTGAAGAGGATGAAGCTGTGCTTGCATGGCTATACAAAGATGATTCTGAATCCAAAATTGTTCAACCTAGTGAATCTATAGCACCTACAATCCCTTCTAATTCATATGGTCCAGGGAACAGATTGATAGCCAAGATGGGATATTCTGGTCAAGGACCTCTAGGAATTAGAGGAAAGGGTCTTGTAACAGCCATTTCACATATTGGTAGAGCCAACAAAGATATTGGTGGCTTAGGCTTTAAGAAGAAACCCTATCATCTCAAAGGTGGTTGTTCTCATGTCATAGAACAAATTGCACCAGGAGAACCCCTTCTCAAGAAAGAAGAGACAGAACCCTCAGATGATGATTCAGATAGTTCAAAACTCATCCCCTATGAAAAATTACCTAAAGAGATCAAAGATCTTCTTGATGATAAAGATGATCCTATCAAAAGAATTAATGTAGTAGACACACAAGAACCTACTGTAGTGCAAGAGATGGTTGCACCACAAGAACCAACCAATCTCGAAGGCAATCAAATTGATCAAGAAGAAGGAGGTAGTTATTCTGACATTGATTCCCATGAATATGAATTCAAGTCAGAGACTGAGGGTAATCCTTCTCGAGGTATTCATCTTGATTTCACACATTTTCTAAGATTTCTTAGAGATCCTGAATCAGAAGCTGAGTCAAATGACTATGAATGGGGTGCCTTTCCAGAAGAAGATGAGCTTATCATAGAGAAATATATTGATGTGATTCACCAATATGTATCTCAACCCAACGTAGGTCTAGAGAGAAACAATGAACTTAACGTGTTTGATCCACCTATGGCTGAAGAGGACTCCCATGATGATGTTGAGCCTATTCACGAATTGAACATTTTGAGCTATAATATCACCTTTGAACTTGAGCGTCGGGTTAGGACCAATGATAACATATCCCCATCCGTGAACACCATATCCCAAGCCTTTCCCGCTTTAACTATCCAACACCCTGATCTTATCGACCAAACTTCCACAAACCCAAGCCATGGTATTTATACCTTCCCGAATGACTATGCCCTTGCCTGCTACCTCAATGCAGTTGAGCCTATGAGTACTTCCATCAGTGAACCAAACATCAGCATGACCGAGTCGGACATCAAATATCTTAGTCAGAAAAACAAGAGTAAAAAGAAAAAGAAAAAGAGTTCTGAGGGTGAAAACCACTTTGTGGCAGTCTCAGAACTAACAAAAGTAAAAAGAAAAGACGTATCTGAAGGTGAAAACCTCTTTGAGGCACCTAAGGATGAGATATTTGATGTCCTTCTGATTCATTTATAGGATAGATCTCTAGTTCTGATTGAGCCAACTCAAACCATCAATTTGGGTACAACAAAGGAACCACAATTGGCACATGTAGCACAATCTCTATCAGAAGAAGAGAAACATAAATTCACTACATTCTTATCAGACAAAAAGATCAACTTTGCATGGAAATATTCAGATATGCCAAGATTGGATCCCAATCTCATTATGCACCATCTATCCATTGCTCCTGGAGTAAAACCAATCAAACAAAAATTGAGAAAGATGCATCCTCATGTTGCACTCTTAGTCAAAGTAGAACTAGAAAAACTCCTAAAAGCTGGATTCATCCGTGTCATAGACTATGCTGAGTGGATCTCTAACATTGTACCTATTTCAAAACTAGATGGTTCAATCAGAGTGTGCACGGACTTTAGAGATGTGAACAAAGCATGCCCTAAGGATGACTTTCCACTGCCTAACATTGATATGATAGTGGACATGACTGCGGGCTATGAAATGTATTCCTTAATGGATGGCTTTTCTGGGTACAACCAAATCAAAATTGCTCCAGAAGACCAAGAGAAAACTGCATTCACATGTGTGTGGGGAACCTTTTGTTGGAATGTTATGCCATTCGGACTTAAAAATGCTGGAGCTACATATCAAAGAGTGATGACATCTATTTTTCATGATATGATGCATAAAACAATGGAGGATTACGTGGATGATACCTTGGCAAAATCCATGATCAGAACTAAACATCTAACAGACCTGAGCATTATCCTAGATAGAATGGAACAGTTTAGTCTCCGACTAAATCCTAAGAAATGTGCTTTTGGTGTCACTTCTGGAAAGCTCTTAGGATACATAGTTTCAAAGAAAGGTATTGAAGTTGATCCGGCTAAAGTCAAGGCTATAATAGAGATGCAACCTCCCACAAATATTATTCAAATGAGGACGTTGCAAGGCAGAGTACAGTCCATCAGAAGATTCATATCACAGTTAGCTGACATATCACAACCTTTTACAAAAACATTACATAAAGGTGTGACCTTTGCATGGAATGAAGAATGCAAGACCAACTTTAACCATATCAAGAAGTATCTATCAAATCCACCTATCTTGATGCCTCCTATTCATGGGAAGCCATTGATCTTGTATGTCTCTACAACAGCCACATCACTGGGGGCATTGCTAGCACAACATGATGAGAATAAAAATGAAAGAGCCATCTACTATATAAGCAGAACATTGGTGGCGTATGAAAAGAACTATTCTATGATTGAGAAAGCTTGTCTCACTGTGATCTTTGCATCACAGAAACTAAGACATTACATGTTAGCTCATACCACTCATTTGGTAGCTAAGATTGATCCACTGAAGTACCTACTAAGCAAATCTACCCTCACAGGTAGACTAGCTAAATGGGTCATGCTCTTGAGCGAATTTGACATTGAATATGTTGAAAGAAAATCTATCAAAGGACAGGTCATTGCTGATCAATTAGCTGAAGCACCATTGTTTGATGATACACCCATGCAAATGGAATTTCCCGATTCCTCTATCATGCACTTCTCTTCTAGAGAATGGCAGTTATTCTTTGATGGCTCCTACACACAAAATGGATCTGGAGTAGGCATATTGTTCATCACTCCTCAAGGATACTCGATACCCAAAGCATTCAGACTAAAATTTCCTTGCACAAACAATATTGTTGAATATGAGGCACTTCTCAATGGTATGAAAATGGCAATACAATGGAGAGTTACAAAGATGCACATCCATGGAGACTCACAATTGGTTATCCATCAAGTCAATGATGTGTACCAAACCAAAGATGAAAAGCTCATTCCTTACAAGAGAATGGTAGATGATTTAAAGAAATACTTCATCTCTATCACATTTGAGCAAATACCCAGAACGGAGAATAAGGTTGCCGATGCAATGGCAACACTATCTACTCTCTTACAGCAGCCCAAACATGAGCTACGCTACGAGTTCCTAGTGGAAGCCCTATCCTATCCCGCATATGACTACCCTGAAACCCACATGATCTACACCGTTGTAGGTTATGATTCATCCTACTACAAAAATCTGTTCTCCTATCTCCATGACCAAATCATCCCTGAGTCCTTTAACCATTTTGAGAAATGAAACCTTATCCGATCTGCATCCCGATATGTCATCATTGGTAATGATCTGTACAAATGAGGTCTAGATGGTACACTGCTTAGATGTTTAGAACGGGAAGAGTCTCAATGTGCATTAGAGGAAGTCCATGAGGGTATATGTGGGTCACACTCAAATGGTTTAACGTTAGCTCAAAAACTTATTAGGGCTAGGTACTATTGGCCTGAAATGGAGAAAGAGGCTATTAAATTTGCTAAAAACTGTCAACAGTGTCAAGTACATGGCAACTTGATTCATGCTCCAGGGAGAGATCTGATTCCCTTTACTACATAATGGGCATTTGATCTCATAGGTGCTATCCATCCACACTCTTCTAATGGACATACCCATATAATCACAGCTATAGATTATTTTACAAAATGGGTAGAAGCAGTTCCTCTAACACAAGCAATGGGGAAACAAATCTCTATGTTCATCCTGAACTACATCATTTGCAGATATGGGATCCCTCACTCTATAATCACAGATAATGGGGGACAACTCAAAAATAAGGATCTAGATGATTTATGTGCTAAATTCAAGATTACACAACATTGGTCTTCTATTTACTATCCTCAAGGGAATAGACAAGCTGAGGCTTCAAACAAAAATCTCCTGAAGATCTTGCATAGAACAGTGAATAAAACAGGAAGAGACTGGCATCTCATGATCAATCCAGCTCTTTGGGCATACAGAACTAGTATCAGAACGCCTACAGGGGCTACACCTTTCACTTTAGTTTATGGGTCTGAAGCGGTACTGCCTATTGAGGTTGAAATCCCATCACTCAGAATCAGAATGCATGGAATTGTCACTGATGAAGACTACAGAGTGTCTAGGTTACAAGAATTGGAATTACTAGATGAGCGTAGGCAAGCAGCGTATGATCATCTCAGAGTGTATCAGAAAAGAATGTCTAGAGGCTACAACAAGAAAGTTTGACATAGAGAATTTCAGGTTGGTGATCTAGTCTTGAGAGAAAATCCTAAAAATCAATCACATCGAGAATGCAAGGGGAAGTTCGAACACAATTGGCTGGGTCCCTTTGTTATCACTGCTACTTTTGGCTCTGGTGCCTATCAACTCTCAACGACTGAAGGAGAACAGCTCTGAGAACCAATCAACATTCTCCATCTGAAGAAATTCTACGCCTAAGGCATTCAGTGCTTGGTAAATGTCCTGAAAAAATCTTAAAAATCTGAAAAAGTCCTAAAAAAAATGAACATCTTGGTGAAAACCTAGCAATAGGTGCCTTGATGATTCACAAAAAAAATCAAAAAAATATCAAAAGTACAAAAAAATTGAAAAAATGAAAAATACAAAAAAAAATGAAAAAGAAGAAAAAGTGCCTTGGTGAAAATCTGGAAACAGGTGCCTTGGTAGCAAAAATAGAATCTCTACCAAGATGGTGAAAACCTGGCAAACGGGTGCCACTTGTTCAAAATGCTCCATCTATCAGCACAATCTTGGTCTTTCCTAGCTTTCAGTCAAGCTTTAGTTTGTACATATCTCACGGTTTGTTTCTGCATTTCTAGTTTTCAATAAGTCGGTTTGTACACCAATCAGCTTGCGCGTCTGTATCCTATCAATGTTCAAACTTGGGGGCAATCAATGTCATATCCTATGGCCTCCAATGTATCTTAGACGTATCCTATCCAGTCAGAGTCCTTTGAAGCTTCAAGTTGAGTCAGTCTATCTATCTTGTCTCCAAAAAGGATTTTGCATCTATAACAACGCAATCAAACATCAAACTCAAATTGAAAACAATTTGTGCTTCATGCTTTTATCTCCTTGTATGCTTACTGATTCGCATTGAGATTTTTGCATATTGTGTCCCTTCGAGCTCTTCGATGATATCCTTTATAGGATTTAGAGAGTGATGACTGGGGGTATAATCTTTTCTTTGTTTTCTGCTCGTATGTGAAATCTAATAACTTTGGAAATTCTGGATTGAAATGGTGTCCGACTGTAAGAGCCTCTATCTCAAATTGGATGGCCATGCGTACCTCAACCATTGATACCCAGAAAATTCAAGGAAGTTTGATCTAACTATTGTCTTTTTGAGTAAGTTCTTTCTCCTACTGTGGAATGCAATCTTGCCTAAGGATGTGAACGATAAAGGGTCACTACGGGTAATTCACATTGGATTTAGAATGAGCTCTTGACTATTTGATGTGTTTGCAATGCAAGGTGTATTCAGGTCATCACAATGTTTATGTTTTGATGCTTATACAAATTGCTATATCAAAATGGACATGATATTCAGGTCATCCTGGCGTTTGTGCCTTGGTGCTTATATCTACTCCGACATTCCGAAAATAAAATCAATATTCATATGTCCATGGTTGTATAACCAGTGGGTGTTGTATTGATTCTTGCCCATGCAAATCGATATTCATATGTCTATGGTTTCATGGCTAGTGGGCATTGTATTGATTTATCCGGTTACCTAAAAGTTTAATGATCATAACAAATCGACATATGATGAGTGACTAGGTCCTAGGTCTTAGGTTGCATTTCATTTTGCATGTCTCATTTCATTTTGCATGTCTCATTGCATTTTTCATGTTTGCATGATCTCACAATGATTAAATGAACTTCAATGCTTAAATGATTCTTGAAATCGCATCTTCAAGTCTAACAAGAGCTGAATCTCACACGAAGGTTCCTCCAATGAAATAGCAAGTAGAATCCTTTTTCGGGATCAAAATTCAAATCTGAGATCATTCATATTATTAATTGCTTGCATAATCAACCTTCCATCATCACAAAAATCTAAAATTCAACTTAACTGATTATCTAACATCAAACTATCAAAATTTCAACTTGGTCAACTATGGTCAACTCATGGTTTCACCTAGTCAAATTTGGTCTCCGGGACCTCCAAACGATGCAGAATGCATTCTCGGACATGTATAACCACTTCTCAAATCAATTAACATGCTTCTAAACTATCAACGCTGACTTTTCTTGTCAGATTTCAATTTTAATCCTGAAGGGGGCATGGTATTGCACATCATTCAAAGTCTGTAAATCAAAATTCTATCAATCAAATTTATCAATATCTTTCATCAATGATCAAGACAACAATCACGTCTAGTCGCTGATTCATCAAAAGACCTCATCGCTCGAGGCAAATCTATCATCACTTGGGGCATATCAGATTCATCAAGATCCATATCAATCTGGTATTCTCCTAATCTTGTAATCCGTATCAATTTTTGCAACCATCGGATCATAGTTTTCTTTCCTTGGTTCTTCGACAACTAAAGGGTTCGAATGTGATACCTGCTAGTTCTGCTAAGACAATCAAGTCTAGAATGGGTCACTCACTTCTTATCAATCCTAAGGTTCAGAATCAGGCATTTTGACACTTTTTCACAATCATAGATTCATCGCTGCTACAGTGAACATTATCTCTGGTCATTCAGGACCTCCTATCTCAATATCTCTCAATCGGTTTATCTTTTGAATCAGTTTCATATCTTTATCAAACACAGACTATCTTTGAACCACTGCGCTTCACACAGTAATTCAAAGAGGGGCAAAATGTAATACCCCAAAAATGGGCTATAAGTTCATTAATCTCCTACATCTTCAATTCGAACGAAATCGACATCAAAGTCCTAATCTAAGGCACATCTAAACATCATCGAATCATAATTGATTATCTTAAATTCTGCATCAGGGAATATTCCTAGCAATATTCCTAATCATCATAATTATCTTTAATTTTATGATTATTTGGTGATAAATCACATTTATCCTAAAGTTTGATTAATTGAATATTTTTATATTTAATTAATTAGATTTAATATCTTGCCACTTAATTGTGTAATTAAATTTAATTCTATCTATTATTAATTGTATTATTTAATTTTGACAATAAATCCAAATATCCTATGAATAATTGATTAAATTCTTATTTAATTAATTAAAGCAAGTTGTCATTATTTAATAATATAGTTTTTAATAAAAGTTTGAAAAAATAGTTGATTAACCCATAAATCAATTGTTTTATTTTTAAAAGCAATTAAGTTGGAAATAAATCACTTTATTATTAAATTAATTCATAAATAAAACATGCACAATCATAAAAGCAAACAACTATCAATTATCAATTAAAGCTAAACTCTATTTTGAGTTAAAGCTTAGCTTTTGCATGTTTTTGTGAGTTAATTATCCTTTATTTAAAAATAACTCAAAAATCAACCTGAGTTATTTGAGTGATTTATGGCTTTTTTTCATGCACCTCCAAAGCCTTGGATTTCTATAAAAATAAGGCTCATCTCTTCATAATTCATCTCTCAATCAATCTCTCAATCATCTCTCAAATTTGCATCCACAGGATCTCATATTTTTGCACAATCACGCTGGAGAATTGGAATTGAAGAATCAAAGCTCTTGCGAATCGACATCTTTGTGAGATCAATCTTATTTTTGCATTCATATTGCATATCATTGTTAGATCATTTAGCATTCATTGCATATCAATTTTCAATAGCATCCATAGCATATCAGTTTATCATTCCTTATTGCATCAGAAAATATCAAAAATATAGATTAATTGCATTCAATTTCATATCCATCTTTTGCATTCAAATCCTTCATTTACGTGTCGTCTAGGTCACTAATCTCGATAACAATCTGAGAACATCAATCTTGCACCTATTAGAAGGCAGTAAATCGCTTGGTTAGATTAGATTTCAATTTTGCACGATTTTGATTATTGCTAACCTCTAATGTTTTACTGAGTGTTGTGTCTACAGATCAGGTACAATTTTCACACACACACCCATGTATCCACCCACTCACTTGACTTGCAATGATCCCAATCATATTGAAAACACGTGGCAAAAACAAGCCAACTCTCATGTCCAAATGGTGCATGTACTACTATTGGAGCTTCAGAATGAATGCATTTTTGAAGAGTCTTTCACTGTTTGACAATCCAATCTATCTCCTATAGTTCCTTCCTCAACCAACCAAAAGAATCTACACACTATAGAATCAAGAGTCCCCCCTATGACAATGCTAAAGCACACCAATCAATAATAGAATGAACATAAAAAATTACAGCACCTGAAATCCTCAATTGCTCCTTAACTAGAGCTCTCTTCAGACACGCACCTGCTCCATCATGCTCCCCTTTCCCATGCCTTGACTAAAAAAAAATCCAAATATGAGGTACACCTCTCTCCACATGCATTCTACACAACCAATAAAACATTATGGCATTCTTAAATTGACCGGTGCAATTATCTGACCAAATGAGATACCTATCCATAGTAATACCATTTTCCTGCAAGAAGTCAAAATAGTTCTGGAAACAATGTTGAACAAACTCATGAGAGTGAGACCTGTCATCACTCATATAAAAATGGTACTCTCTGATTATCTTTCACTCATCTTTTGTGCTATTAGGGGAATGTCTATATGTGATGTGTACAAAAATAGCAAACTGAATGGAATTGTAATATTGAGCTTGAGTCTCGTTTTGGGGCTGCAATGTATAGTTCTCCACAAAGTCTACAACAGATATAATAGTTCCAATGGGGAAAGTGTCCTTAAATGTCCTGAATTGTTGATCCAACCATTGAGACCTGTGACTATGCCTTGCATACTTGTAAAAAAGATTTGTCTTGAAATCTGAGATAAAATCAGCAACATTGTATTCTTTTGCAACTAACTCACATCTAGAGCCTTCACCTCCACTCTTCAATGTATATTTCACTATTTCATATACCTTTTTTGGATGAGTGTCTTTCCAAAATTGTGTTCCAAACCCTCATGAAAACATGTTCTAAACTTGGAAAAGCCACCACATTTTGAGCACTTGGCATTTAAGCAATCTTTTTTATAAAATAAACAACCATCATCTCTATGACATAAAAATTGATCTAGCAAGTCTCTTGCTGATTTGGGAAGACCACTTGCACCATAATCCTCTAGCATTTCATTAGTATGAAAAGTAGAATGAATGGACCATAATAATTTATGATGCATTGAAAACTCAACATGATATTTGCAACAACATGTATTCTGAATCTTAAGGGGTACACAATAAAATGGCTTCATGGATTCAAAAGACCTTTGTGATATTTTCAATGTTGGATGTGTCTCACAAAATTTTTTATACAACATTGTTTGACTTACCTCCAAATAATGTTTAGGATGTGGAGTGCGGTCTCGATTGCCAAATCTCAACTTCAAGACATCCTTCACATTTGGTGACACTCTTGAGTTAGCATCCCAAAATTGTTGAATTTCATCCTTGACAACATCTGTTAGCTTCTTATCAAAATGTGGAAGTCTCCCACCATAAGCCCATGTATCAATTTGAAGTGGATCATCAAGTCTTTCTCTTCTTGCAACTCTCTTGTCTTTTTCTCTGCTAGTCTTCCCAATGCTATTGAGAGCATTGAAAAGATTCTTCACAACAATGGCATTTCTCTCCATTTTCTTGTTCACACGAATCTTCAATTTCACAAGCACAGGTCTCATATTTTGCATGTTTAACAACTACACAAAAATTTGACATTGCTCAACCAATGTCTTGTTTCAAAAAAATCGGTCATAAAGTTTTGAAGCCCACAACCTAACGGTTCTATGTGACCTCTTTCCTTCCCAATTATTCATAATGTTCTCCTCAATTTCAATTAACCGTTTAGGTGTTCTTGAATGCCCTGAATTTTAAGATTGATTATCTTTATTGCAAGGTACTTCATTTCACATATAATTTGGAGATGTATAACATTCATCAGGTTCTTGTGCAACATTTTCATTCCCAAAGTCTACATTTTCAATCTCCATCTGTACATTTTGAAATTGAACATCCTCTTCACTTACAACTACATTTACAGGGTCACCTTGATTAATGTTTAACATACCTTCTCTCCTTCTTCAGTGATTTTCCTTATCTTTTTCCCTATATGCTTGAATTTTTTCATCTGTCAACTTCCTCTTGCATTTAGCCTTTCGACGACTGCTGCTTCCCATGGTGAGACCACAAGCCAACAAAAATCAAAAAATGGGCCCCAAATCACCTTTTTTTTTTGCAACGCGTGAAAAAAGTATAAAATCCTGTCATTGTCTAGTTTGTGGGGACAGCAAATATTTTGGTCAAATATTACCTGGCAAAAATCGAGTATGTGATTCCATATCGGGTACCCGATATTCACTAGCAGATGGAAAAAGGGTAGGAGCAAATGAAATAAATTGAACTTTTACATATATTGATGCATATAATATATATATAGAAAAGAGCCATATGATATATATAATGTATATTATATATATATATATATATATATATATATATATATATATATATATATATATATATATATATATATATATATATATATATATATATATATATATATATATATATATATATATATATATATATATATATATATACACACACACACACACACAAACACACACTAATGTATTATAATATACTAATGTATTATATGTACTAATGTATTAAATATATTAATATATAAAATATATTATATATATACAAATGTATTATATATACTAACATGTATATAATACATATACAAATTTTGGAGAATCTCTTGTAGAAATATGGAAATTATAATCCTCCTCCTAGAGCATAAAACCATGAAGTTCTTTGTGCCTTAGCAGAGGAAGCTGACTGGATTGTTGATGCTTACGGTACTACATACAGAAATGCGGTATGTATTTTTGGCCTAAATTTTTTTCTCATTTCTATTAGGTCTTTAAAGGTGCTTGGCTAAATCTTTGTATTAAATGTGCCTTTTATAGGTGTCATAAACCCTAGCTATGCAGAAATGGAGGCTTTGAAGAATAGTTCACTACAGGTGGAGAGAGAGACATTCTAGGAATCATGAGGACTCATTAAGGGTCCTAGTATGCCTTATCATGCATTAGGAACCCTATAGAGTCCCCATGACCCCTTTTGACACATTGGAATGCTCAAGTCTATCTTAAGGGGTCGTAGGACACCTTAAGAAACACTTGAGCATTCTAATGTGTCAAAAGGGGTCATGCAAGCTCCCTAGGGGTGCTAGTATGCCTTATCACATGTTATGACATCTAGAGAGTCCCCAAGACCCCTTCTGACACATTGGAATGCTCAAGTGTGTCTTAAGAGGTTGTAGGACCCCTTAAGACACACCTAAGTATTCCAATGTGTCAAAAGCGGTCATGGGGACTCCCTAGGGGTCCTAGTATGTCTTATCATGTGTTAGGAACCCTAGAGAGTCCCCATGATGCCTTCTAACACATTGGAATGCTTAAGTGTGTCTTAAGGGGTCATAGGACCCCTTAAGACACACTTGGGCATTCCAATGTATCAAAAGGGGTCATGGGGACTCCGTAGGGGTCCTAGTACACCTTATCATGTGTTAGGACCCCTAGGAAGTCCCCATGACCCCTTCTGACACATTGAAATTCTCAAGTGTGTCTTAAGGGGTCATAGGACCATTTAAGACACATGTGAGCATTCCAATATGTCAAAAGGGGTCATGGGGACTCCCTAGGGGTCTTAGTATGCCTTATAACACGTTAGGACCCCTACGTAGTCCCCATGACCCCTTTTAACACATTGGAATGCTCAAGTGTTTATTAAGGGGTCTTAGATGACCCCTTTTGACACATTGGAATGCTCAAGTGTGTCTTAATAGGTCTTAGGACCCCTTAAGACACACTTGAGAATTCCAATGTGTCAAAAGGGGTCATGGGGACTCCCTAGGGGTCCTAGTACACCTTATCATGCATTAGGACCCCTAGGAAGTCCCCATGACCCCTTCTAACACAATGGAATTCTCAAGTGTGTCTTAAGGGGTCATATGACCCCTTCAGGCACACTTGAGCATTCTAATGTGTCAAAAGGGGTCATGGGGACTCCCTAGGGGTCCTAGTATGCCTTATCAAACATTAAGATCAATAGGGAGTCCCCATGACCCCTTCTGACATATTGGAACACTCAAGTGTGTCTTAAGAGGTCCTAGGACCCCTTCGGACACACTTGAGCATTCCAATCTATCAAAAGGGGTCATGGGGACTCCCTAGGGGTCCTAGTATGGCTTATCACACATTAGGACCCCTAGGGAGTCCACATGACCCATTTTGACACATTGGAATGCTCAAGTGTGTCTTAAGGGGTCTTAGATGAACCCTTTTGACACATTGGTATGCTCAAGTGTGTCTTAAGGGCTCCTAGGACCCCTTCAGACACACTTGAGCATTCCAATGTGTCAAAAGGGGTCATGGGGACTTGTTAGGGGTCCTAGTACACCTTATCTTTCATTAGGACACCTAGGAAGTCCCCATGACCCATTCTGACACATTGGAATGCTCAAGTGTGTCTTAAGGGGTTGTAGGACCCCTTAAGATACACTTGACTATTCCAATGTGTCAAAAGGGGTCATCGAGACTCCCTAGCGGTCCTAGTATACCTTATCATGTGTTAGGACCCCTAGGGAGTCGCCATGACCCCTTCTGACACATTAGAATGCTCAAGTGTGTCTTAAAGGGTCCTAGGACCCATTAAGACACACTTGAGCATTCCAATGTGTCAAAAGGGGTTATGGGGACTCCCTATGGGTCCTAGTATGCCTTATCATGCATTATGACCCATAGGGAGTCCCCATGACCCCTCTTGACACATTAGAATGCTCAAGTGTGTCTATGACCCCATAAGACACACTTGAGCATTACAATGTGTTAGAAGGGGTCATGGGGACTCCCTAGGGGTCCTATCACATGATAAGGCATACTAGAACTCGTAGAGAGTCCCCATGACCCCTTTTGACACATTGGAACACTCAAGTGTGTGTTAACATGTCCTACGACCCCTTAAAGCACACTTGAGAATTTCAATGTGTCAAAAGGGGTCATCGGGACTTCCTAGGGGTCCTAACATGTGATAACACATACTAGGACCCCTAGAGGGTCCCCATGACCCCTTTTGACACATTGGAATGCTCAAGTGTGTCTTAAGGGGTCCTAAGACCCCTTAAGACACACTTGAGTGTTCCAATGTGTCAAAAGGGGTCATCTAAGACCTCTTAAGACACACTTGAGCATTCCAATGTGTCAAAAGGGGTCATGGGGACTCCCTTGAGGTCCTAATGCATGATAAGGCATACTAGGACCCCTAGGGAGTCCCCATGAATGATTTTGACACATTAGAATGCTCAAGTGTGTCTTAAGGGTTCCTAAGGTGTCTTAATACTCCTTAAGACATATTTGAGCATTCTAATAGGTCAAAAGAGGTCATGGGGACTTCCTAGGGGTCCTAATATGTGATAAGGTGTATTAGGACCCCTAGGGAGTCCCCATGACCCTTTGTGACACATTAGAATGCTCACATGTGTTCGAAGGGGTCCTACGACCCCTTAATAAATAATTTAGTGTTTCAATGTGTCAGAAGGGTTCACACAGACTCTCTAGGGGTCCTAACAGGTGATAAGGCATACTCAGACCCCTAGGGAGTCCCCATGAACCTTTTTGACACATTGTAATGCTCAAGTGTGTCTGAAGGGGTCCTAGGACCCCTTAAGACACACTTGAGTGTTCCAATGTGTCAGAAGGGGTCATGGGGACTCTCTAGGTGTCTTAATGCGTGATAAGGCATACTAGGACCCCTAGGGAGTCCCCATGAACCCTTTTGACACATGGGAATGCTCAACTATGTCCGAAGGGGTCAAAGGACCCCTTAAGACATGCTTGGGAATTCCAATGTGTCAGGAGGGGTCATGGGTGTTGGCATTAAGCATGATTGTCATTAGTAACAACACTTATTCTGAATAGTGCATGCCAAGTAGATCAGTACATACCGAGCAGAATAGTGCATACCAAGCAGATCAATACATACTGAGTAGATCAGTACATACTGAGCAGATCAGTACATACCGAGCAGAACAGAGCTTACCGAGCTGAGCAGAGCTTACCGAGTAGAATAATGCATACCGAGCTCGCAAAGTTTCATAGTGTTTACCAAGTGCTGCATAGTTAAACAGGAAATTTAGTTTCTACCAAGTAACACTTTATCTACAGAGTCTCTAGTATTTATCGAGTTTGAAACTACGACCAAGTGGTTAGTATGAATTAGGTTTCCACTTCTACCGAGTGCATGACGATGCTGAGTAACGTAGTGGACGCCGAGTATCAGAAAGTCACCAAGTTAGTTTGTAGTAACTGTGTAACTATATTTGGGCCGACTCAGTAATATTTGTGTTTACTTGTTTAAGAGCTGACTTTGTAATTGTTTTGGAATTGACTTAGATTGATATATAAACAATGTTTTATGTCATATCCAAATATAATGAAATAGAGAAGTATGAAAAAGAGAGAAAGGCAGAGATAAGCGAATTACAAAGGGCTACAACAGTATAAGAAGTAGAAAAGATCTATCCATCACAGAAGGTGATCAGTACATCATAGAATCTCAATCAGCAAGTACAGTTGCAAGCAAGAGATCTACTATTTCATCCTAACAGGTGAATCAGTTTGAAATCCTTTAACCGGGTAGACTTAACAATCTTTGTAAAAATCTCTTAACCGAGTGCATACTTCATTGTAAGTTTGTAAATCCTCTAACAAGGTGGACCTAGCAGTCCTTATTGCTCCTAACAGGGCAGATCATCAGAAGTGATCATTGTAAGCCTTAATCGGTAAACTTTATACTGCAGTATTCAAATTTTGTGGGTATCATCCCCACCCCAGTTTTACTTTCTCTTGGAAGGTTTTTGGGTCACCAAATCTTTGTGCTCTAAATGTTATGAATGTTTTATTCTTTCTGTTACTCATGCATGATTATCAATCTAATGTTATTAAGATCTGAATCTATTAAAAGTTTTGAAGTTACTGATTCACCCCTCCCCTCTCAGTAACCTAGATAGTCTTGAATATTTCCAACAATTGGTATCAGAGCTTAGTGGATCTCAGAATAAAGTTTGACATCTTGAGAAAAGATTCAGGACAATGGAGATATTCAGACTGAACAAAGTAATTGAGAATGAAAAGCTAGATCTGGAAATGGCCATAACTCAACTCAAAGAAGCAAGAGAGCATCTTTCCCTTTCCCTAAAAAGAAGGAAGGAGCTTGCAAATCAGATCAATGACCACCAGTATGTTGAAGAAAAGATTGAAGATTTTTTTCCCTTCAAGCAGCTCAGATGAAGCAAACAATGCAATCAAAGAACTTCTAGAAAAAATGGATCTCTGCAAGAAGAAGTGAGAAAATTGAAAAGAGAACAGGAAATTCAGTCAACAAGATTCTGTGAAGTCTTGGAACAAAGAAACAAGATGAAAGATGAAATAGATGGAAAGAACAATGAAATCCAGAATAAAACTATTCAGCTAGAAAATCTTATTGATCAAATCTCCAATGCAAATGAAGAAATCTTGACTCTAAGATCAGAAAATGAAAATATGAGAGAAGAGCTGAGATCTGAAAAGCAAATCAATTTAAGAGTAATGAGTGAGCTAGATGTTGAAAGGAAAATCAATGAGAGAATGTTGAAATCTCAAGAAGATATGAATCAGGTGTATGAATGAAACCTTCATAGGTAAAAAGGAAAAGCAGGACTTGGATACAAAGAGGAAGGTGAATCCTCCAAACAAGGTACTCAAAAGAATCAGAAACCTACCTGTAATCACTATGGCAAAATTGGTCATACTTCAAACAAATGTTGGAGCAATGGAAAAGCAAAATTCAATGGAAAATGCTACAATTGCAATCAGCTTGGTCATAAAGCAAATGAATGCAAGGAAAAAACCAAGATTTAAAGGCATATGTCACAAATGTAGCAAACAAGGTCATAAGGCATCAGAATGCAGAACTAAAACACCTAATCCAATGAAACAAATTATTAAAGCAACGTTTAATTGGGATTAAAAAACTTGGTGTAGATGTCATTACTATGGAGAATATGGACACATTGGCATGAATTGTGTAAGGCACCACTTGAGAAAAAGGGATTCTACCATAAGATGTTATAATTGCACTAAGCTTGGTCACATAGCTAAAAACTGCATGAATTTAGGCAAAATTGAAGATGAAAAGAAAGCAAAAGAAAATAACATTAGGAAGCAGATGAGACAGAAGTGGATTCCTAAACCTACCGAGCAAACCAATCCTGAAGTCACTAATGAAGGGAGTGGCTCTATGAGCTCTAACTAGTCTCCAAGAAAGCACTAGAACTATATCTTCATAGACATATTACAAAAAAGTTCCTGAACTAAAAGGAAGACAGATCCAAATCAATATGCAAGATACAACAGGATCACCAGAAGGTCGGTATCAGTTATCACCGAGCAAGTTCGGGAGTAACCTAACTTCATTTGGTTACTGAGTAAGGTTGGAGAAGTATGAATTCATATGATCACCGAGTTGCAGAGTCTTCACCGAGAAATTAATTCATAGTGGATGACAGCCTATCTAATTCTATACCCTAATTCGTATTGAGCATTAATGACAAAGTTTTAACAAAAGGAGTGAAATCAAGTTCACTATTCACCATGAACAAAAGTCTCCTAGTGCAATCAAGTGTTTCAAAGCATATTTTAGCAAGATATTCTCTTTCCTCAAAGAATTTACTATGTTCACCGAGCTACCATGGCATCATCCAGCGCTAAAATGAAGAAAGATTCAGAAATGTTGGTTCATGGAGAATGGAAAGCACTAGATTTCAAACTCGTGCCCGCAGTTGTCAGAAACCTAGACCCGAGTGGAGCTCAATCTCGGATTCCTCCTAAGGTACTTCTTATTAATGATATTTGTAGTCATTTTAAGTGTACAATTCAAGAGCTTGGAACCCTAGAGATAGATACTATCCGTGAGGAACTATGTGTCGATGGTGTTCTCAAACCGGAGCATCAACATTTGGAAGATAAGGGTTTAGTTCACATCACACACTTGCCTCAGAGCTTTCAAATAAAATGGATTAGATATATCCTTAGTCAAGTACATGAAGGTAAAATATGGCTTGAGCAACCAGTAGAGATTACGAAGAAGATGATTCACCGAATCAATGGTCTTCCCATGCTCGACAAGGCAAAATCTACAAAAACCCTAGGTCAGATGAAACTGGAAGAGAAAACCCTAGCTGAGTGGGATGGTAGAGGTATGAAGATAAGAAAAATTGCTGATGCAAAATTGAAGTTTGGTATACATATTTTAGCTCACAAGATATACAGTTCAAGTCGGCAGAACAGTGTTCCATGTGAAGCAGTTGACCTAGCGTATAAAATTGTAAAGAACAATCTATCATTTGACCTAGCAGATCTTTTGTTGAGATAGTTCAACAAGAACATGGAGAGCATCAAAACCTCAAAGAACAATCCATGTAAGTTTGGCTCACTATTGGTTTGTTTATTTTTCTATGCGCAGAAGTTTTTCCTATCAAAAGGCATGGTAGTATGGAGAAAATATGTGCTGGTTCTTTATCAGATGAATGAATACATTTCAGAAATGGGTGACAATTTTGAAAGCATAATGGATAACTATTTTGAATCATTTAAAGAGAAAATGAACAATAGATTCTGGATTCCACAGAAATTGGTGGAAGATTACAAAGATGATATTTGTTTCATGGTGGACTATGATAATCTATATATACAGGCAGCAAAACCAAGGATTGTACATGTGAAACCTCTTCCCTATGAGGTAAATATTGATGAAACCAAGAATATTATTGAAGCCCTAATTAATCAACCTATTAACCCAAAGGCACCATATTTTGGGACATATGAAGAAGCTAAGGAGAGAATTGAGCTTAGTATAAAGCTTCCACAAGCGGTTAACAAAGGAAGAAAGAGGTTGGCCAAAATACAAGCTAGCACACCTCTAATGTCAACCAAGGAAAAAGGAGAGGACTTTGAAGAAGAAGAAGAGAAAAAGGATGAGGAGGAAGAAGAACAAGCACCAGCAAAGAAGAAAGGAAAAGTATTTATCACCAAGGCACTCAAGCAACCCCCTACAGTATTTACAAGAAGGAGTGCAAGAGGCAAGGTAGGCAAAGACAGTGAAGAAATAGTATTCAAAAGGCCTCCTCCTTCATTAAAAGAAAAGATCAAGGATATGAAAGAAGGATGTGGAATTGCAAACTTCAAATCTCTAAAATATGAAATCAGATCTGAGGAAGAGCAGCAAGAAATTGAAGATGCTGTTATCAAGAAAATAGGAAGATGGAAATACTCACCTAAAGAGATAGCTTCTCAAATCCTAGGAACTCTGCTGAACAAAATTAAGTTAAGATGGTCCAATGCAAGAAAAACTGTCAAGGACATCTATGCTCAAACCTTGAGGCAATTAATGCCAAGTTTGAAAAATGCTAAAATTAATAAGGCATTGATAGATAATGAAATTAAGATGACAATCAAATTCAACAGTTGTTTGATTTTGATCAAAGATATTGAGTCAGTTGTGAAGAGTGCCACTGCCACATGGAAAAACATCTATAATCTTCACAAACTGAGTGTCGAAATAGTGATAATCAAGGATATTGATGATGACAATGATGAACATGAAGAAGATACCGAGGTAGAAAAGCAAAGTGATGAGGAAGATAATATTGTTTGGATAGCTGCAGAAGTCATTGCCTCACTTCCTCACTCTCCAGAAAAAGTTGCTACACCTAGCACGGAGATAACTTCAAGTATGATTATGAAAACTTCCACAGATACATCAAATGTCAAATCATCACTACCACAACTCAATGAATCATTGACAGAAATGACTACCACCTCTTTTATCGAGTTGCAGTCTCCTGTATCTACTTCAATACCTACTTCCATATCAAGTTTTCCAGTAGTAAGTACCTCAGTTTTGGATACTTCAGTAAGTATTTCAGTTTTTGATTCTACAATTGTGAATACTTTAGTTTTGAGCCCTTCAAGTATTCCAGTCGGTAGTTTATCATTTTTCACAGCTAGTCCTACAATGTCTACAATAACTTCTACAAAGGCATTAAGTGCAATAACAGTTGATCCTAAGGCTCAACCGAGTACAAGATTTTTGAGTAAGAATGTAGAAGAGGATATAGAGTTAGATGAGGAGATAGAGATTCCAAAATTAGACTTTGCAAATCTTTCAGCAAACCAAATGCAAAACATTGGTGAACTCCTTCAAAAGAAAGCAAAGCAGAAGAAACTAAAAGAAGAAAGGGACAAGGAATATAAAATTATTGAAGATGCAAAGGATATTTTTTCAGAAGCATTAGGTATTAAAGTTGATCCCTCTCAACATATTTTGTTATAGTTAGCTGAGGCAATAAACAAGTTCCATGAGGATTCCTCTGCGTTAGAGAAGATTATTGAGAAAGCTGAGAAGAAATTTGACAATAAAGTGCTTGAGCATGTTGCTCAGCATATAGCTATTAATTAGGCAGAATTATCTTCAGTTTTGATAGATATTGAATCCTCCTATTCCAATATTACCTCACTTGATGCTAAGCTATGTAATGTTGCCAAGTTCACTAAGGAAGTCAAAGAAAAGTTGAATAAGATTGATGAGGATCTGAAGGATAGTGTATAGAGGTTGCAACTTGAACCTAGTTCAAGCTCTACACATCATATGAAAATCACATTCCTATCAAATAGGCAGTCAGAATTATTAAAAGAAGATACAAAGATCTGGTCAACACTGCTAGATATTCAGAACATGATTCTTCCCATCATGGACATAATGCAAAAGCACATTGTTCACTCAAAAGCATTACTCCATGACAATCAATTTTCCATTGCAGATCACATGATTGAACTCTCTGCAGAAGTCCAAATTGCACTCCAAACATGCAAGATTTTGCAAGAGAATTGGGACAGAACTCTGGCACTAATCATGAAGGTACATTATAATTTTCTTTCACATTTTGGATTCTCCCTGTAAAATACTTGTATATACACCTTTGGCATTATTGTCAAAAAGGGGGAGAAAATGTATAGGAGAAAATGTATAGGAGAAAGTGTATAATACGAAAGGGGGAGAAAGTACTCTATATAAGATGTATAAACTGCAGTTTGACAAAAATAAATTTTGAAAAATAAAAAAAAAAGATTTAGCATTATTCTTGTATATAAGTTCTGGCTATAAGTGTTTTTGTCACTAATGCCAAAGGGGGAGATTGTTGGCATTAAGTATGATTGTCATTAGTGACAACACTTATTTTGAATAGTGCATACCGAGCAGATCAGTACATACCAAGCAGAATAGTGCATACCGAGCAGATCAGTACATACCGACCAGATCAGTACATACCAGGCAGATCAGTACATACCAAGTAGAATAGAGCTTATCGAGCCGAGCAGAGCTTACCGAGTAGAATAGTGCATACCGAGCTCGCAAAGTTCCACAGTGTTTACCGAGTGTTGCACAGTTAAATAGGAAATTTAGTTTCTACCGAGTCTCTAGTATTTACCGAGTTCGAAACTATGATCGAGTGGTTAGTATGAACCGGGTTTCCACTTCTACCGAGTGCATGACGATGCCAAGTAATGTAGTGGACGCCGAGTATCAGAAAGTCACCAAGTTAGTTTGCAGTAATCGTGTAACTATATTTGGGCCGACTCAGTAATATTTTTTTTTACTTGTTTAAGAGCCGACTTTGTAATTGTTTTGGAATTGACTTAGATTGATATATAAACAATGTTCTATGTCATATCCAAATATAATGAAATAGAGAAGTATGAAAAAGAGAGAAAGGCAGAGATAAGTGAATTACAAAGGGCTACAATAGTATAAGAAGTAGAAAAGATCTATCCATCACAGAAGGTGATCAGTACATCATAGAATCTCAATCAGCAAGTACAATTGCAAGCAAGAGATCTACTATTTCATCCTAATAGGTGAATCAGTTTGAAATCCTTTAACCGAGTAGACTTAACAGTCTTTGTAAAAATCTCTTAACCAAGTGCATACTTCATTGTATGTTTGTAAATCCTCTAACAAGGTGGACCTAGTAGTCCTTATTGCTCCTAACAGGGCAGATCATCAGAAGTGATCATTGTAAGCCTTAACCGGCAAACTTTATACTACAGTATTGAAATTTTGTGGGTATCATCCCCACCCTAGTTTTACTTTCTCTTGGAAGGTTTATGGGTCACCAAATCTTTGTGCTCTAAATGTTATGAATGTTTTATTCTTTCTATTTCTCATGCATGATTATCAATCTAATGTTATTAAGATCTGAATCTATTAAAAGTTTTGAAGTTACTGATTCACCCCTCCCCTCTCAGTAACCTAGATAGTCTTGAATATTTCTAACAATGGGGACTCTCTAGGGGTTCTCACATATGAGAAGGCATACTAGGACCCCTAGGGTGTCCCCATGATCCCTTTTGACACATTTTAATGCTCAAGTGTGTCCTAAGGGGTCCTAGGAACCCTTAAGACACACTCGAGAATTCCAATGTGTCAAAAGGGGTCATGGGGACTATCTAGCAGTCCTAACACATGATAAGTCATACGAGGCTCCCTAGGGAGTCCCCATGACCCCTTTTGACACATTGGAACACTCAAGTGTGTTTGAAGGGGTCCTAGGACCCCTTAAGGCACACTTGAGCATTCCACTGTGTCAAAAGGGGTCATGGTGACTCTCTAGGGGTCCTAATGTGTGATAAGGTGCACTAGGATGCCTAGGGAGTCCCCATGACCCCTTTTGACACATTGGAATGCTCAAGTGTGTCTGAAGGAGTCCTAGGACCCCTTAAGACACACTTGAGCATTATAATGTGTCAAAAGATGTCATGGGGACTTCCTAGGGGTCCTAACACATGATAAGGCATACTAGGACCCCTAGGGAGTCCCTATGACTCTTTTTGACATATTGAAATGCTCAAGTGTGTCTGAAGGTGTACTAGGATCCCTTAAGACACACTTGAGCATTCCAATGTGTCAAAAGGGGTCATGGGGACTCCCTAGGGGTCCTAGTACACCTTATCATGCATTAGGACCACTAGGGAGTCCCCATGACCCCTTTTGGGACCCCTTAAGACACACTTGAGCATTCCAATGTGTTGAAGGGGATCATGGGGACTCCCTAGGGGTCCTAACATGTGATAAGGCATACTAGGACCCTTAGGGAGTCCCCATGACCCCTTTTGACACATTGGAATGCTCAAGTGTCTCTTATGGGGTCGTAGGACCCCATAAGACACACTTGAGCATTCGAATGTGTCAAAAGGGGTCATGGGGACTCCCTAGGGGTCCTAGTATGCCTTATCATGCGTTAGGACCCCTAGGGAGTCCCCATGACCCATTTTGACACATTGTAATGTTCAAGTATGTCTTAAGGGGTCCTAGGACCCCTTAAAACACACATGAGAATTCCAATGTGTCAAAATGGGTGATGGGGACTCCCTAGGGGTCCTAACGCATGATAAGGTGTACAAGGACCTCTAGGGGTCTTAGATGACCCATTTTAATACATTGGAATGCTCAAGTGTGTCTTAAAGGGTCCTAAGACCTCTTAAGACACACTTGAGCATTCCATTGTGTCAAAAGGGGTCATCTTAGACCCCTTAAGACACACTTGAGTGTTCCAATGTGTCAAAAGGGATCATAGGGACTCCCTAGGGGTCCTAATGTGTGACAAGGTGTACTAGGACCCCTAGGGAGTCTCTATGACCCCTTTTGACACATTGGAATGCTCAAGTGTCTCTTAAGGGGTTCTAAGACCCTTAAGACACACTTGAGCATTCCAATGTGTCAAAAGGGGTCATGGGGACTTCCTAGGGGTCCTAACGCATGATAAGGCATACTAGGACCCCTAGGGAGTCCCCATGACCCAGATGAGATGTTAGTGAATGACTTCTTGCTAATACTACTCTTCCACCAGATCCAGATTTCAACCCTTTTGTGGATCTATAGGCTCAATCGCGAGCCCACAGAATTGGCCAAGAGAAAAATGTTATTGTATATCAACTGATTACAAAATGTTTAGTTGAGGAGAAAATATTGCAACGATCAAGAAGAAAATTAGCTATGGAAAATCTAGTTATGAATTATGTTAAGAATGAAACTATTAAGGAATTGCATGAATCACAAACCATGAAAATAACCTTCTACAACAAAGAACATTCAAGCTATAGAATTTATTAACTCTGAATTTAAACTTGTTATCAACATTCATGGAAGAGATTTCATTAGCATCCATAGAAGAAATTTCATTAAGACTTCAGACAAAATCATCTAAAAAAATTCATTAACTTCAGGTGAAATCATTTATGATGGAGAAAAACAAAATCGTATTACTTAGAAATTGTAGATAAAGAAAATGAGGTAAACCAGATTTATCAAATTCGTGCAATCTGCGAGTTCTCTCTGAGTGCAAAATGACAATGCATGGATCCAAAATTACAGTAAAAATTAAATTCTTTGAGTAAGTCATTCAGAAATGTGCAGAATACTATAACGCATGATGATTTATAGAGAATTTATGATGGACTATGCTGTGCAAAAGCCCGTAATCCCTGCCATATCTCAAAGTACTAATGAGAAGCAATGGTGAAAGTCTGAGATAGAGGCGGGCTTGACATTGAAGCGACAAGACATTCTTCATAATATCGGGGTGGCACCATCGAAATGGAAAGGCTTTCCTCATAATGTCATGCCACCGCTAATCTCTTCTTTAAATTTATTAATGTGGTCAGTTCTATGACACCTGCATAATTTCTAGTACAACTGCTCATTTTACCAAACCCTTCCCTGCTCTCCATAATCTTCGATCGATTCAAAGATCCATCCGGTTGTTCTTGTTTAACCTCCCAATGACTCTATTGAGCTACCGGATTATCAAATGCATGGTACAATTGTCCGGTGACCAGAATCTATTTGAAGAACCTTTGCAATTTAGCGTTTTGGTTGAAAAAGCAGGGAAAGATACCATTTCATAGCCACAGGCAGTGGAAACAGAGTGATTCTCTTGCCCTCTACTTCTATAATCCGCCTCTAGTGAACTATTCTTCAAAGCCTCCATTTTTGCGTAGCTAGGGTTTTCGGCACCTATAAAAAGCACAACTATGCCCTGTAGGGACTCATGCTCTTGCTCAGAATCATATTAAATAATATTTAAAATGTAAAATGTATATTATATAATATTTAATATATATAATATATAATCTAATATATAGTTTTTAATATTAATATATATTAAATAATATTTAATGTAAAATATATATTATATAACATTTAATATATAATTGATATTATATAATATTTAATATATCTAATATATATCTAATATATATCTAATATATAACTAATATATAGTTTTTTATATATAATATATCATATGAAGGATGGAGAAATGGGAGGGAGAAAGTGGAGGCAAAGTAAAAATTCAAAATTTTGTCGTCATATTCAAGTAAATATCGGGTACCCGATTAGGCTCGATATTGCTTTGTGCACCAAACCTACATGGTCAACTATTGTTAAATATCTCAAATACATGTTTTTCCCCTGTTTCTTTAAGTTTCAGACTTTGACAATGTAGCTGAGGAATTTTTTTCACCTAAATTTGATAAGTGAAAAGGGTATCTTAAGGAGATTATCAGCTTTCTATCAATATAATTGTTGTCAAATTTTGAATTCGGTAAGTAATTATTAGTTACTTTCTAATTGAGCTACCTCTAAATTGCTGATTTATATACTGATTGAAAAATGACTATAACTTTCAAATGGTATAACATTTTTGAAATCCAAAAAATGCATCACATTCTATGCTTCGCCTTCTATAAGGAAAAAAAAATAAAATTTGAATTTTGTAAATTTTTGAATGAGTTAAGGTGGTTAGACACAGGATTTTTTTTATTCTGAAATGTTGTAGCAGAAAATTCATAATTAATTATTTTTTTGGAATAAAAATTACAAAAAAATATGCGTCACATCTGGGCATGAGTCTACTACTTATATATAAAATCTTATAATAAAATATGATCATTTGATTATGATTAAGGTGGTCACACATACACCTACTTCTTATTTTTTTCCTAAAATTTTTGTACTTTTCTATTGAAATCTATACTTTTCACCAATCATACTAACTTTTTCTCAAAAAAGGCCTAGTATTTTAGAAACTACGTTGAATTTTCTACAGATTCTATTCTTACAACTTTTTGATATTAGGTTCATAACTAGTTGAAATTTTCACGTCAAGTTGACTAACCCTGATTTGCTGATTTTTCATTGCCACTTAAGGGCATAGTTTGGCCCCTCATGATCTTGCACATACCCAAGCACAAAATGGTGTTCTTGGGGAGGATTTAAATTTTTTTGAGGAGATGGGGATGTGTCTTGGATTGCAATGACTCTAGGATATATACAAATTGTTTTCTTGGTGAGGCTTAACAACTTTTCAATGAAGTTCTTGAAAGAAACATGACTCATGAAATACCATGATATCAAGATATTCAAAAAATAGATTTGTTGGGAAAGGCCTAGAAACTTAAAAGAAAATCATATGCCACCATCCTTCCATCCTATGCCAAAATGGGTACTTAAAAAAGAAACTATGGCTATCTATAAGAGCATATTGAATGTGGATTTTAGGATAGATGCATTAGTTATAAATGCCTTGATAGACATGTATAGAAAATATAGATGTATATGCAAGACATGTGTATTGTTTGACAAAATTCCTTAGAGATATTGTCTCATGGAATGCAATGATTACAGGATATGCTTAAAACAGTTGTCATGGGGGGTTTCTTGGGTTCGAGCCAAGAAGCTCATTGTAGGGAGACTTTGACCAGGGTGACCACTTCCATGAGAGGATATATCCTTAGGTACGTAAAAATTGCACCATTGACTACCATTGCATTGAAATATTCTTGGTCTTTTCTTAATCCATTTAACAGGATGATTTGGTCTCACCCTTCTTATTTTTGTTTCTTGATATTGGGATTGCAACTACCTTAAAAGACATTAATAAAAAATAGAGAAGCATGATAAGGTACATGAGCCATTTGACATATTCCACAAATGAGATTTCATTGATCATGGAATGTGATAATTATATGATATGCATGGGTTTTTATTTAATCTTGCTACCCATTGTTCTCTTAAGAGTTCTCTTGCAAACAAAACACAAGGATTAGAGACCATTATTCAACAAAAAAGGAAGGAAATTCATTACACAAATAGCATGGGCTAGGAAAGGGAAAGCCAAAGTAGAGGAGAGTCTTAGAAGGGATCCTGCAAGGAATAATAGAGAAGAAAGTGCCTCCAAAGGTTAGCCAAAACAATATGCTTAATCAAAATTAGACAAGGAACATGAATTTATAAATAGAACAAAAAGAAGGGTGTACTTGAGATCTGAGAGGTGAGTCAAAGCATCTATTCTAGGCTTTACAACATAGCTTTACAGTTATTTACTAACAATCTATGAACCATAGTAATTGAAAAGATGGATTAATAACATCGAATAAAAGAAAATAGCATTATCTACATATTTTTGTGTGTTTTGAGTTCATTCTTCCCTTAATTAAGGAGGTGAAATAATTCTCACCTTCTTGTTAATCTTTGTAGGTGGGGTTTCTTTTAGAGCTAGCCAGATAGAGCCTTGCTAGAAGCGAGTGTAGATAGCCCCAATAAGGATATCACATTGATAGCCACTAACATTGCTCTATTGATTTCCAGGTGTCCATAGCCTTGATGGAGTTGCTAGAGAAACTTGAAATTACATATTTTTTTCATTTGGATTCTT
>BSBK01015010.1:0-10000 GCA_027943335.1 Chamaecyparis obtusa | reverse complement strand
GTTCACTTTTTTGACTCACGTGCCAAATGAAAAGTCCTCCCACGAATAGAGAAATGGTCTCTTGCATCAATATTTGAAAAGAGAAGGTGAAGAATTACTTTGGATCAAGTTTATCTTCCTCCCAAAGTGTTTCCTCTAAATTTCATGCTGACATATCCCAAACTCAGGATTTATTTATTTAGTCAATCAAAAAATCTTGTTACATGTTGGATAGATGCATGAAAGGAATACATGCTCAGGAATTCCTTTGGTTCTACAAATTGATTATCTGCATTTACCCCTAGAAATTATGAATAATATCCTAAGAACTCAAAGCTTTGTGAAAAGGTTGATGAGAAACTTGATAAAGGATAGTGCAATAATTCTGATCCATGACTAATCAAATCTCATTCACAAATTACTAAGTGTACTTGAAGGCTTCATATGAGATAGGAAAAAATGATAGTATGAACAGACTTTGACGATGAGATTGGGTTACGTCAGACCAAGCATGCTAGAAAATACTATTGATCCGTGAAAGGCTCATGCCTAAGAAAAGGAATTTGTGAATCTTTATAGGATTGGGACAAGGGTGTGTCCTACAAAGAAACCTCTACGGTTTTATAAGTTGTATCTTCATGTTGTGGGTTTGAAGGAAAGTGAAAGGATCCTTTCGTAAAGAAACTAAGCTAAGGGAGGTGAAACACCCAAAAAATATTTTGAGGGCATGGTTAAGAATTTTATCTCTATTTTGAGATTTAATGGATTATCATTAGTATCAATCAATTATTTAGTAGGTAAAGGTCAGTAAAGGAGACAAACAAGAAATTCAGTCAAGCATACAAAGCCTACACACTAAGGAAAGACAAGGCAAAACACTAAAATAAATGAATACAAGTTTGACCGAGCACACTTACCGAGCATCAGGAATTTATCGAGTACTGAGCTAGTGATCATTGAGAATTCATATGAATGAAGCACCAATAATTTACCAAATGGTGAATGTAGTGTTTACTGAGTAAAGCAAGAAACAACATAGTAATCAATAATGACACAAACATCTATGCAAATGGTTTACACAGATCAAGGAAACGGTTTACCAATATTGAGACATATTTAATATGGATGTAATCATTAAATTTGGTGATGATACAGGTATGTAATGTTAGATCTAGGTTATTTTCTTATACTGTTGATCTTAGGTTTTCTAAGATATTGTAAACCCTAATTAGGTCAAGATTATTTGATATAAATTTGTAAAGATGTCATTATGATCAATTATCATGAAAGATTAGCCGCACTAAGGACATCAGGAGATCATACAAAGGGTTTATGAAAGAGAGAACCAATTTATCAAAACACATACAAGGCTACTGAGTAGGGTATAAGGACACATACATCACACTAAGGTGATATTTTTTTGGTATTTCACAAATCTGAATCAAACAAGATTGAGTTTTTATTTATAGATACTTTTACTATTATTAATTTAACCATTGTAGCAGAATTAAATCTCTTAATAGAGTGGACTTAACCGTTCTTATGTAAATCTCTTAACCGAGTACACACATACATTATGTTGTGTAAATACTTTAACCAGGTATATCTAGTTGATCTTTTGTTACTCCTAACAGGGTAAGATCATTAAAAAGTGATTAAAAAAAATTGTAGCCTTAATCGACATACTTTATTGCTACAGTAGTGAAGATTTGGGGGTGTCATTCCCACCATAGTTTTTACCTTCTTACAAGGGTTTTTGTGTAACCAAAATATTTGTCATGAGTATGAATTTTCATGGATGATTTATTGTTAAGTTTGCATGCACTTTACATTTTTAGTTATATGAATGTATATTTCTAACAATGGAATTGGTTGGTTAATTGAGATCTACAATTGAAAAGTTTTAGTGTTAAAATTTTTTGAGGATACTAATTCACCCCCTCCCCTCTCAGTAATTATCTTTCCATAATCCCAATAATTGCTATCAGAGCTAGATCTCTTGTTAAGGAAGTTTAAACACTGAAGAGGAAAAGATCTAAGGATGAAAAGATATAAGTTGGATAAGAACATTAAGAATCAAACATTGCAGATGTAGATCTTTATTGAATAATTCAAGGAAGCCAATGAAGAACTGAAGAAGTTACTGATCAAAAGGAAGGATATAGAAATTCAGTACAATGAGATTATCATGAAGAAGAGATAGATGATCCTTTTGAGACATTTGGATCTGGTAGTATATCTGATCCATCTGAAGAAATCATATCAGATCTATCTGAAAAGAATCTACATCTCATTGAACAAGTCAAAGTTCTATAGATTGGTCAAGAGACACAAATGGTTAGGATGGTTGATGTCATGAACAATGCTAGGAAAGAAGAACAAGAAAGAAACTTAGCTATTGAAGAAAGGAGACAAATGAATGAGAAGCTACAAGAAAAGGAATCTAAGATACTAAGACTTACTGAGCATCACTTTGAAATCTCCAATCAGATGGTTGTCATAAGTCAGGAAGTCAACCGAGTAAATAGTGAAATTGCAAGGAAACTAGAAGACATTGGTGAACTAAGAGAGGAAAATGAAAGATTGAAGAATGAGGTAAAAATGAAACAACAACATAATGAGATGATCAAGAAAGGTCAAGATAGTACTAAGAGAATTGATGAATTTTTGATAAGTCAAAAGGGACTTGGTAGCACAATTGGTTTAGGCTACACTAAATAGGGAGAATCATCAAGAAAAGTTGAACAAAAGAACAATGCCTACACTAATAAAAACCCAAAGAATCTATCATGTTATCATTGTGGAAAACCGGGCCACATATCAAATGTTTGTAAGAGTAAAGAAAAAGGTATTCCTAAATCCACTCCTAAGTTTAATGGTAATTTTTATAACTTTAACAAGTATGGACATCAGGAACATGAGTGTAGATCTAAATTAAATAGGACTCCCAAAAAATCCTACATGGCAAAACATTGTCACACTTGCAATATCATGGACACATGTCATAGGAATGCAGGACAAAAATGAAGCAAATCTAGAGATCGAAAGTACAAAACAAGACATATCAACTAAGAAGGCAAGGTAATGTATACATTTGGGATTATAACACATGGGTTAATTACATAGCATGTGGTAGGTATCGACATATAGCAGCAAACTGCATGAGGAAGAACTAGAGAGGAAGATCTCACAATTGGACAAGCACTGGTATGTCTTGTCTATACTGTCACAAGGTCAGTCACCTAAGCAATAATTGCAAAGACTGAGCACCAGAGACACAATTGATTGAAAATGGAAATACAATTGAGGAAATCATGAGAATAAGGAATCAAATGTAGAGAAAAGCATCAAGCAAAAATGTTGGATCAAGCAATGCAGTCAATGACACCTCATCCTTTGGATTAGGTGACATCTCCACCTCCACCTAAGTTATATAAGGTATGTATGGAACTTAATTTCAAATCGGTTATATTTTACAAATAGTTCCTTATATCTAGTGGTTGCATACCAAATCTGCATGAAATAAAATGCATTATGGGATTATATGTTTTGAGAATTAAATGTGCACAGTTGGTATAAGAAAGACCAAGTATGTAATTGCTAGTCGATAACTATTGGCAAGGTTAACTAAGTCATGTTATAAACTAAGTGATATCTTAGTGTTAACTGATCTTATGATCTTTTCAAGTATAAACTGAGTGCAACTACATCTACTAAGTTGTGGTAGGTCAGGCATTAAATACACAAGTTTGAGCGGGAAATTGAATTTTTGGGTATAAATACACCTTGGACTTAGTCATTTTTTCACATTGTGACTACAAAGAACCATAGCAATTTCAAGTGATATTTGAGCAGAGAATTTTAGAATAGTTGAGTAGATATTTGAAGGATTTATGAGCAAGGTATTCACGATTAAAGTAAGTTTCCAATCTACCGATCTATTTCATAATTATTTTACGAAGCCCTAATTTGAAGAAGGATGTAATCCTCATCTAAAGTCATGAAATATAAGTTTGAAAGTGAGAAGAAGGTTACTTTGATAAAATCCAAAACCTATATTGAGCCTCAATACAAATTACATCCTGAGGTTCCTTTACAAACTGATAAAAATGTCATATTTTTGAGCATTCCACCTAGGGTTTTGCTAGTTCATTACATATGTGCATATATTCATTGCAAAATCTATGAAATAGGAGATTTTGAGCTTCAATCCACCTATTAGGAGCTATGTGATGATGGAAAGATCAAGGATGAGCATACACACTTGAAGGTGAAGGGTTTAGTGAATGCCCTGTACTTCCCAAGGGTATATAAGAATGGATGGATTAGGGTAATGTTGAGATGAGTGCATGAGGGAAAGTTATGGCTAGATGAACCAGTAAAAATAATAAGGGACATTATACATGCAGTCACTGGTTACCCCATAGCTGACAAATTAAAAGCATTAAGGAGTGCACCGAGAGATGACATTGAAAAATTATTTGGAGTGGAATGGAATGATGGAGGCATGAGAATCAACACTATTATTTATCCCTAGACAAGATTTAGTGCATATGCAGTTGGGTATAAGATATTTCAATCTAGCAGGCCGAATAGTGTTCCATGTGGAGCAGTGGATATTGCATATAAGATTGTGAAGAAAGGATTTCAATTCAACCTTGCCGAGCTCTTATTGAAATAGTTGGATGAAAACATGAGAACTATCAAGTTAGAAAAGATGAAGACCTATATGTTTGGTTCGCTTGTGATTTGCATTTCTTTTATGTACAAAACTTATTTCCCTCAGTCGGTAATGTTGACTGGGAAATTGACCGACCGATCATTTTGTAAATCAACGACTTTATTGAAAGTTTGGGACAAAATCTTGTTAGCATTATGGATGTATATTTTGAATAGTTTAAGGATAGGATGTATCAAAGAAGTAGAATACAAGGATAGTTGGTTCAGAAATACAAGGAAGATATATGTTTCTTAGTGAGCACTAACATCACTCTAATAAAGGTTGTTGAACCAAAAACTATTTGGTTACCCCCTATGGGCTATGAAATTGATAATGATCAAGCCTCCAAGTAAATAGAGGCATTATTGGCCCAGCCCAAAGATCCACATGAAAGTACATTTGGTACCTATGAAGAGTAAAAATAAAGGATTAAGATGGATCTTGTTGTAGTTAAGGTAAATAAGAAATCAAATAAAATGATGGAGACATTGATAGAGAAATTTAGTGATGAAGAAAAAGATGAAGAAGCATCTGAGGATATTCTAGTTGAAAAGGAAACCAAGCAATAGCTATTGATTGATAATAGTGAACATTATGGGGAGGAGATTGATTCTAACAAAGACATTCAATATACACCACTTAAGGCCACAGGAAAGAGAAAGAAAGTAGAAACACTAACAAGAGCAAGGACAAGGTCCTCAACATCTGCTTCTCTACCCTTAAAGAAAGGAGTAGTAAATATTTCTAGGCCAACTCCCACAAAGACATATCAAAAGAAAAATAGAGGTGCCCAAGCCACCTCTAAGATACCTAAGAAGAGGAGAAAGTTAATTAGGGAAAAGGATGATGTTGATGATGATGATGAAGAGGAAGATCAAGATAAGTTTAAAGTTGTTGTGACTAAAAATAATCAATTGATGAATTAGTTGAGACTATATAGGAAATTGGAATCCTAAGTAACCCTAAATTGAGTCGGTATGTACACATCTTTCAAGGATCAAGAAAAGATAGAAGAGACCATCATACATATGATGATAAAATTTAAGAAGGTACCTATAGAGTTTTCTAGGTATGTACCTAAGGGTTTGTATGAAAAAATGTTAGCAAGATGGACTTATACCTTGCACACTAAAAAAAAGATGAGGGAACATTCACTGATATTGGCTATGCCTACTTTATCAGTTCCCAAAATTGAAGAGTTAATGAAACAATATTCCAAGATATTTTTAGTAAAAAGTAGAGCCCTGAATATTATTAGAGGAAAACTTGAGGAAGTTGATGAAAATAGTAAACTTCTATGGACTTCAAATCTAAAATCCCGAGCAGAAGAAGATAAGTTGGCATAATAAGAAGAAAGGTATAGGAATTCACTTAGATGATGCTGATCTTTCTACCAAGGAACCCATTGATCTATCAGATACTGAGGTAGCATATACTACGATTGCAATAGACTTCTACCTCGCAGGCTACATAGAAGAATACAAGGATTCTCCTAAGTAATTAGTGATAACAAGAACATATGATGTACTTATTGAAGACATAACAAATGGAGATCTTGATGACATAGATGATGATGAAGATGTAAACATTGTTGCAAATACAACTGAGGAAAATACACCCACTTAGGTAGAAATAAGTAAAACTATGGGTGAATTACCAATTTTAGTACAAGCTATTAACATTGTAACATAGAAGGAACCTGAAGGCTCGATCCCCAAGAAACCTAAAGACACACCCAAGGAATAGGGGACAATAGAATAGAATACTTCTAATGAGCCTGAGTAAACAGAGGTAGCAACAAAAGCACCAGAAGAAACTAAAATGGTAGAATAAACACAAACAGACACCACAACTGATACCCAAGGAAAAGCTACTGAGACATCGGTCACTAGACAACCTAAGGAAGAAAGTGTGTCAATCGAGCCCTAGAAGACAAATATGGAGACTAAAGCTCTAGTTCCATATACTGAATCACCAACACTTAGGAAGAAGAAGAAAAAGAAACATGGAAAGGGTCCAATCACATTGGATGAAGTAATTGAGATGCCTAAATGTGACCTAAGAACATTAGACCCCGAGGCACTAAGAAGATATAGGGAATTGCGCACTAGGAAGGTTACACAAGAGAAGCTGAAAAAGGAGAATAAAAGAAAGCAAATTCTACAAGATGTTAGAGATATTTTATAGCAAGTAGTTCCTGAGATCAATGTTAATGAGGATACTCTCATCCTTGATCAACTTGCATCTCTAACTGTAATACCTCTCCTATGGTGATACTTGGACTTTTCTGATTTGGACATTTTATTATGGTTAGGACTATACATTTGCATTTATATTTTGTGGATGATGATATGATGGATATGCTCATTTATGGTTATTATTTATATGCTTATGAGATTAGAAAACCATCTATTTTATATATGTTTCATGGATCTAACCCAAGGATTTGAATCTAACCATTATCATGATGTTTTATGTTTCATGGACATGTGTCTGATGTGTTTTCATGACTCAGGATGAAGTCGTAGTTACTCACTTAGTTGAGGTCCACACGATGTATCGATCCTGGTCATTTTCTTGCATATATCTAATTTGTATATCCATATGTATATGTATCTCTTCTTGGTGATGCAAGATTGCAGGTACCGGGTATCATCTCCACCTTGCTTCACAGGTCTGAGCGATCCCTCAAAATCCTCGATCGTTGTTGTTGTACGGAGATATCACCAGGTTCCATAGGAAGAAACTTCACCTTTGATCCTTTTATCCTTAGGTGGGAAGTACCGAGTCAGTCCCTTGTGTGAATGTATTAGGTGATCTCTCAGTTTATTGGTTTTGTGGGATCTTGTAGTTAGCTTCTTGTCTTTTGTATTCATTGAGAATGAATTTTTGAGTATAGTAGTTCTAGTTGTCTTTATAGTACGTTCAATTTTATTAGTAGATTATGGAAGTGAATTATTGTTCATTTGAGGATATGATTTAGTAATCTTTATTATTAGCTACTTATGTATTAGCATATCTAGTTAGGATCGAGTTGGCATGCGATTAAATCATGTGATTCTAATATCTATAATAATGAATAATTTTATGGTATTATTTTATAATACTCATAATGAAAAAAGGTCTATAGTAATAAAATTTTTAATAATAATGGTATGTTTCATATTATATATCGCTATTATATTTTGTAAAGAATATGGATTAGAAAATAATACATTTTATAAAAATAATATTATGTTTGTAGTAATATTTGTAATAAAAATAATATATGTACACATAGGCATATGGGTGCACACATATGCCTATGCACACATATATTTATATAATTGGTGAGTAAGTAATTATGGTGTTACATTAATAAATAATTAGATAAAGTTAATGGTACGATAAATGTGTTATAAATAATAATTGCTATTACCTTCCCTAAAGTAAAGGAAACATAAATTTGATTACGGTAATAGATAGGTATAGTTATATCTTTTCTAGAAAAGGCTTTAATAATATTATTTAAACTTAACAATTAACAGATGGATGGTTGAGATGGTTGCACCAGTTGGATTACCCATGCAACCACCTCCTCCATTCTATATACAGGAAAGATTTCCTATGTGAAGGGAGTTGGGGGTTTTTGGAGAGGAAATTTTATTTGAGGAGAGGCTTAAATTTTAATAGGATATTTCTATAGTTTAGAGAAGAGAGACTATTGATTTCTCTGAGAGGAGGTGAAAGGATTTGGAGCTTACCTACAGGAGGAATTTGAAGAAGAGCCTAGAGTTGATTGCCAAAGGAGTATTTTCTAGGAGGATATTTGCTGGAAATTTTGCTGAGAGTCTCCAACCAAGGGATAGATGATTCTCCGCAGGACCCCAGGTAGGGTCTAACCTGGGAAGAATATCCATTCTTCCCATGACTATGATTGTGTATATGAATGATCTATTACTCAATGAGATTATGATTGTTTACCTTTTTGTTTAGAATCGGGAACTATATATATATGTTTTATTTTTTGTGTATTTAAAATGTGTTTGTGGAAAGTTATTTTACAAATGTTTGTATGTTCACTGTGGTGAAACCTCCCTGGGAGGGTAGAAGTGGTTTTGATCTTGTAGGATAGTGTATTTTACTGTCATTGGATGTATTATGAATGGTTCTAGATTTTAGAACTTCTGTTGCAACCTTACCGTTTCATGTCTATTTATGTGCCACCTTTCTTTTCCCACATCTAGAATACATTTGTTAGATAGATAGGGAGGATTGATGGGTCATTTCCGAAGGGAAATTGGGAGATCTCAAATGGGTCCTGCTCATATTAGGCAACCTTAGTCCCCATAATGCCTAGTTTTACCCGCAAGACAAAGTTGACAGTCATCTTCTGCAGTTCCTGTCGGTTCAGTGTGTCAACCAAGCTAGGTCGATAGTGTGTTAACCGAGCTAGGTTGGTAATGTGTCAACCGAGCTAGGTCGGTAGTGTGTTAACCGAGCTAGGTTGGTAGTGTGTTAACCGAGCTAGGTCGGTAGTGTGCTAACCAAGCTAGGTCAGTTTAGTGTTAACCGAGCCAGGTCGGTAGTGTGTCAACTGAGCAATACTGTGTCCAACCGACTAGTCTAGTATAAACTGACAGAGCTAGTATAAACTGAGGAAAATAGGATTCAAACTTTATACAATTATAACATATTTGTTATACTTTAAGTTATACTTGTATAAAGGGTTTAGGTACCTTCTGAGATGTTTGGGATAGGTTTCAGATTCATAGGAGTTAAGATGCAAATTATAATTTTGAGATTTCTTAAAATTTAGACTTAGTCAAATTTCAGGCACAGGAGACATTTTCCTAGATTTTTGGAATAAGCTATGGAATGTTGTTTCAATGCATGTGGAAGTTTTATATTGTGTTTTGGCATATGAAACTTTGTGTAAACTATAAATATGTTCATTTCTTGTTGTGTTGGAATTATATGAAGTGTTTTTACTACATGTATGATGTAATTATGATATGTGGGTTAAGGGTAGAAAACCTAATGACACCTAGTGAGTGCTCTCAGTGCGGGGCCGGGGCCCTAAGTGGCTAGAACCAGGATAACTGGTTGAAGAGTTATTTAACAAGTGAAAACTTAAATTAAACTTATGGGAATGGGTTAAAACATTAAAAAGATTAAATGTGCCTCACCCATGCCATTAGTGCTAGTAAAGGCTATGGATAGGAGTGGTAGAAGGTACCTATGGGTAGGTACGATCGAATGGCACTTGTCTGTACGAAAGGCGTTCGATCCCGCATGTGCCTACTTGGGGGCCGGGGCCCG
>BSBK01015009.1:0-31377 GCA_027943335.1 Chamaecyparis obtusa | reverse complement strand
ATTAACTAGAACGGGGAGAATCTGCTATTTGATTCACAATGAAACCATCAAGTAGATAACTTATTAACCATTGATCCCCAACATTGGAATTGAAACTGAAAACATCTACTACACTAAAATGTTCACGTCTTGGCTCAATCATCACATTACATATTGCAAATTGCATTTACATATTACTATTACAAGTAAGATTGAGTTGAAAAGAAAATGAAGTGCAAATTATATAATGTTCTTGTTTAATTCTTGGAAACAAAATGCATAGAAATTCAATATAAACCAATACCCTAAATCATTTGTAATTTAGGGTAGTTGAATAGTCAAAATCGATGAGGGTGAGATGGGTGATGCCCTTGATGTTGCAAGGGGAGAAATGCTCTCTTACCCTGGTGATCCTTGAGAGCTACTCAGTCCATCTTGTATTGGGCTGCAATATCCACCTTTGCCATCAAATGCTTGGACCCCACCACTGTAGTTATGAACACTTGAAAACATAATAGATGGTGAATTTGGTGTACAATTATAATCCATTGAGTAGCTTGGGATGCTGATGTTCATCATATCCTATAGTACAAGATGGCCTTCAAGCAAAGGCATGGTTGGAGTGGATGGATTGTATAACATCTTCTTTCTTTCTAAATCCATGCACTGCTCCTCAATCATCCTCTCCTCAGGCTCTTGTTTTTTCATTGTCTTCGCTCATTTTTGTCTCTCCTCCTTATCCTTCTCTTGTTCATTCAACCTTTCCTTTTCCTGGCACCAAATCTACTTTTCCTTTCTCTCCCTCTCCTTGTTCTCCTTTTCCAATTTGTGTGCAACCTTGTTTTATATTATCTTCACTTTCTTCATCTCTTTCTGTTGTAGGAGCAGCTCTATGAGGCACCTCACCTTTTCATTTTGGTGTGAAAATGCAATATAAGTAGCAATAAGAGTCATAATGTGGTTTGACTCCATTTTGGTGTGTCTAGGTACTGTTTAAGTCCTAGAAGTCTTTAGTTTTCCTAGTTTGTGCAAGTACACTATTCCAAGGAATGTTTGCAACTTGGAGTATTTGAACTTGTGGCTATTGGTCTTAGATAGGTGTTTGATGATGTTATGAACACAAGGTGTGCTTTTAGAATGACCCTTTTATTGTGTAAACAAGAGTTACTCAAGCAACTAATAAGTTGCCCAAGAGTTGTTAACAACTTGGTAAGTTGCTAGACAACTTTTCCCTTTTATAAGACTTAAGCAAACTAAGTGGCTAAAAATCCCTAAGACCAATACATACACGTAAAAGGAAAAATTATATAAAGTCTGAATAACCCTAATACAAAGGTTGGATGTTTTTGTATGCACAAAAAGTGTACAGCACAGAGAAGAATATACATAGAAAATAGTGTTTGACAGAGTTTTTATGGCTTGAAGCTTCATATTTTGTAACTATTGTTGATATCTGGTGTTTTCATATCATTGTGAAGTTGTTTTATTCATACCTCTATAATTAATTCACGTTGTGTGTAGAAGTTTCATTTTGTAGTGTGTTGTTTTAGTTTCCTGTTTACATTGTTAGTTTTGTGAAACATGGAGTGAAAGGGCTGTATCTTTGGTTTCCACCATGGAAAAGCCATGGAATTATGGATTCCCAAAGTATAGACCCTTATGGTATTGTACTCAAATGCAGGGCCCTGGAAAAGAACAACAAACATTTGTTTGATGATGCCCTAGGCGAGTTCAGGCTGAATCCAGCTAGGTTCAAGCAGCAATAAAGAAGCTATAACTGGAGATTGACAAAGAAACAAGACTTTCCATTTTGAGGGAGTCTTAAGGGATTTATGAAGGCCCTAAATCCAAAAGGAGGAGGTTTGATAAGGTGTAGAAGGTTCTGATTTTCGCCAGAAGCTTGTACAACCCACAAAACCCTTGAAACCCTCATAATTAGCCAAGTATGTTGTACGGCCTTTTGGGTAGCTAAGACCCCAAAAATCCTTTAGAGGGGATCATTCTAAGCATTTTTCATTCTCACCAGGTTTGGTGAATCTTTAAGGGTTTTGCACAAAAGCTCCTACAAATCCAGGTGTAGGGCTAATTGGGCTAGTATAGTAGCCCTATTTTCCAAAGAAACTATCAAATCAGGTAAAAACCCAATGGAACTAATGGTATGAACAGGTGTTTAATGCCTCAAAAACACCTTCTAAGCTATTAGATTTCACTTTTGGAACATGTTTTAGTTCTGGGAGTCAAAAAGACCCTTTTTAGCCTATGTGAGAGGCTAGTTATGAGAATGAAAAGCAAGAAGGTGTAAGAATGGAAGTGTGAAACTTGGTGGGAAGGTTAGGCAGGTTAGGGGAAGTCCTTAGATGGATAAGGAAGCCTAGAGACCCATTTTGGTGTGGAGAAACACTGAGATCCTAGTGGAGGATCAGGAGCATAGACTAGCTTGTCTATCCTAGCTTATCCCATCAGATTGGTATCAAAGCCTCTTAAGGCTTGGGAAGTGAAAGGTGGATGTTTCAACCAACAAAAGAATCAAGTGGATCATCTTAGAAATAGAAGATGGTGACCAATACAGAGCTTGCCAAGAAAGTAGAAGATCAGGAGGAAGCTAATAGACTCCTACAGGAAAGATTGGCACAGATGGAACAACTCTTGGATGATGTCCAAGCAAAAGCAGATAAGGTGAATGTGAAAATGGAGGAGCAGGATGCTAAAGAAAAAGGGGTAACCATAGATGATGAAGTTCCCACACCTGACCCTCCAACTCAAGATGAACAATTTCTGAAAGCATTGAAGGCTATCACAGGCAAGGCACTTGAAGGTGTCCCATTATTGACTGGCAGGATGGATACTTAGCTTGTGCTACAATGGATTGAAGGCATGGAGAATCATTTTGAATGTGAAGAGGTCTCAGAAGCACAGAAGGTCAAAGTGGCCAAATCCAGGTTAAGGGGACAAGCTTTAACATGGTGGAACTATCTACAGGGTGAAAGAGAAAAAGAGGGGAAGAATCCAATCTTGAATTGGAAAGCAATGGTTAACAAAGTCAGGGAAGCCTACCTACCAGATGATTATGAAATACAACAGCATAGAAAGAGATTTAATCTCAAACAGAAGGAGATGGATGTAGCCACCTACATCGAAGAGTTCCACAAGTTGAGCTTAAGGTCCAAGATTAAAGAGGAAGAAAGTGTTAAAGTGGCAAGGTATTTGAGTGGCTTGAAATGGAGCATAGCTGAGGAGATGAGTCTATTCACTCCCACCACCGTACTTGGATGTCAGCATATGGCACAAAATATTGAAGAGAAACAAAGAAGAAAGCAAGAACCTAACTCCAAGAATAGAGGAAGAGGTAGAGACTCTAGAGGGGGTCAAAGAGGAGGTTCTAGTAGAGGTGGTGAATCAAGAAATCAAGGGGAAAGTAGACTCTTGGAACAAAGTACAAAAATTAGTACAAGAGGATCCTATGGAAGAGGAAGAGGTTCTCAAGGAAATAGAGGAAGAGGAACAGGGAGAAGTAGCTCCTATTTTGCCACCATGAAGTGCTATCAGTGTGGACAGCTTGGGCACCCTGCCTATAGGTGTCCTGATAAACCTTCATCTTCAAATAATGAGAAGAGGGTAGAATATACCCAAGAGGACAGCAGCAGCTCATGCAATAATGAAGTCAGCAAATTAGAATCAGAAATGGGGGAGAATCTTATGTTCAGAAGGGTACTCATCAGGTAGCCTAATCAAGGTGAACCAAAGCAAAGGATGGCTCTTTTTAGAGTCAGGTGCAAGATACAAGGAAAAGTATACAAGGTTATAGTAGATTCAGGATCTACTGATAACATTATATCAGAGGAAGCAGCAAAGAAGTTGAAGCTAACCAAGCTCCCACATGCAAATCCCTACAAGGTGACTTGGTTGAACTAGGAGCAGAGTGTGCTAGTGAATGAGCAAACATGGGTCAAATTTTCCATTGGAGGTTATAAAGACAGAATTCTTTGTGATGTCTTACCCATGGATGCATGCCATCTTCTATTGGGAAGACACTGGAAATTTGATAGAAAGATGATTTATGATGGAGAAGATAACTCCATTTCTTTCAAGAAGGATGGGAGAACTTTTAAAATTCAGTCATTGGTAGAGAATGAAGAAGGAGTTTCCAAGACACCTAGTGTGTTACTTAGCAATGGCAAAGATTTTTTACATGCTTTACAAGATGAGGAGACCATAGGGTGTGCTATTATGGTGAAGCCAAAAGAAGAAGAAAAAGAGGTAAAGGCAGATTTACCATTGGAAGTGCAGCAACTGTTAGAGGAATTCAGAGACATTGTGAGTGATGGAACCCCTGCCACTTTACCTCCAAAAAGAGCAATAAGTCATCAAATTAATTTTGTTCCTGGTGCTTCTCTACCTAACAAGGCAGCCTACAAGCTAACCCCAGATCAGAACAAAGAAGTAGCAAGGCAAGTGCAACAGTTGTTGGATCAAGGGCTGATTAGGAAGAGCATAAGCCCATGTGTAGTCCCAGTAGTTTTAGCAGCCAAGAAAGGTGGAACATGGAGGCTTTGCACAGATTCAAGGGCTATCAACAAGATTACCATCCGGTATAGGTTTCCCATTCCAAGAATTAAAAACCTAATGGATTGCTTAGGAGGTGCTATGTATTTTACAAAGCTAGATTTGAAGAGTGGTTATCACCAAATCAGAATTAAGGAGGGTGATGAGTGGAAGACCGCTTTTAAAACCACTGATGGATTGTATGAATGGCTTGTCATGCCATTTGGGCTTACTAATGTCCCTAGAACCTTCATGAGGTTGATGAATGAGGTCTTGAAGGACTTCACAAGTGGATTTGTGGTGGTATATTTAGATGATATACTCATCTATAGCAAGACAAAATCAGAACACCTTGAGCATTTAAGGTTGGTAATGAAGAAGCTACATGAAGAGCAGTTAGCCATCAACCTAGAGAAATGTGTGTTCATGCAACAAGAGATGGTATATTTGGGCTTTGTGGTATCTAAGGGTACCTTAAAAATGGACCCAAGCAAGGTGGATGCAATCTTGAATTGGTCTACTCCAAAAACAGGGACAGAAGTTAGAAGTTTTCATGGTTTGGCCCAATTTTATAGAAAGTTCATCAGGAACTTTAGTGGGATTTGTGCCCCAATCTTGGATACTATCAAAGGAGGTCTGAAAACTAAGTTTAGGTGGACTGATGCAGCAGAGGAAGCATTCCAAATATTGAAGCAAGAGGTAGCCACTAAACCTATCCTACTCTTACCTACTTTTGATAAATTGTTTACTATTGAATGTGATGCAAGTGGTACAATAGTAGGGGGTGTTTTAAGCCAAGAAGGAAGGCCTATAGCATTCTTTATTGAGAAGCTCAATGAGGCAAAGAAAAATTATTCGGCTTATGATTTAGAGTTGTATGCATTGGTACAATCTCTCAAGAAGTGGAGGCATTATCTCTTGCCCAAAGAATTTGTTGTTTATACTGATAATCAGGCTTTAAGCTATATAAACACATAGGAAAAGCTTAGTAACAGGCACATGAAATGGATGGAGTATCTCCAATCCTTCACTTTTACAATCAAGCATAAGAAAGGGCAGCTCAACAAGGTTGCAGATGCCTTGAGTAGAAAATTATTGACTATCCAAGAGGTACAACTGCAAAGCATTGGAATAATAGATTTCAAAGACTTATATGAGGAGGATGAAGACTTCTCACAAGCCTACAAGGTGTGCCTAGAGTTTGAGAACAACTTTCATGGTGAGTTTGCATATTACACCCTTCAAAATGGGTTGTTGTTTAAAGGTAATCAGCTTTGTGTACCTAGAGGATCCATGAGGGAAAATCTGATCCAAGAGAAGCATAATGGCAGCCTAAGTGGTCATTTTGGCATAAACAAGACTTTGGAGTTAGTACAGAGATACTACTTTTGGCCTAAGCTATCAAGGGATGTCAAGAGGTATGTTGAGCAATGTGGGATATGTCAAAGAGCAAAAGGAGGTTCAAGTAATGCTGGACTCTATCAGCCTCTACCAATTCCTAATAGGCCATGGGAGTGTGTAAGTATGGACTTTGTAGTTGGAATCCCTAAAACCAAATCAGGTATGGATAGCATCTATGTTGTTGTTGACAGGTTCTCTAAGATGAGTCATTTCATTCCATGTAGAACTACTCACGATGCAAGTTATATAGCACATCTCTTCTTTAAAGAGATTGTTAGAATTCATGGACTTCCTTTGAGCATTGTGTCAGACAGGGATAGCAAGTTCATGGGCCATTTTTGGCAAACCTTATGGAAAAGGCTGGGAACTAATCTCTCTTTCAGTTCAGCATACCATCCTCAAACTGATGGTCAAACTGAGGTCATCAACAAGGTGCTTGGCAACTTGCTAAGGTGTTTAACAAAGGAATATGGGCAGACTTGGGATCTTGTTATATCTCAGGCTGAATATGCATATAATGATAGTGTGAATAGGACTATGGGGAGAAGTCCTTTTGAGATTGTTTATGGGAGACACCCTAGGGGTGTGTGTGAGTTGAGAGATTTAGGTTCCATGGAGTTGAAGAGTGGACAAGCTGAAGATTTCACGCAAACTATCAAAGAGGTTCAAGAGCAAGTGAAGAAAACCATGATGGAGTCTACTCAAAGACTCAAAGCTAAAATGGATGAAAAGAGAAAAGAGGTACAATTTCAGATTGGGGACTATGTTATCGTCCATCTTAACAAGGCAAGAATGCACAAAGGCATGCCTACTAAGCTACAAATGAGAAGAGTAGGTCCATGCAAGGTGTTAGCAAAATATGGAGACAATGCTTACAAGGTGGATTTACCTTCAGATTGGGCCATCTCACTGGTATTTAATGTTGTAAACTTGATCAAGTTCAAGGGTGATATTAATCAGCAAGAAACAAGTACACCTAAGGAACTCCAAGACATTGATCCAAATACCATGCCCAAGAAAGAACCAGCTAAAGCAGAGAGTATCCTTGAATCCAAAGTGAAGAAGGCAACTAGACATCACATCTACATGGAACATCTGATTAAATGGAAGGATCAACCTGAATCTGAAGCCACATGGGTTGAAGAAGGACAGTTCAAGAAGTTTGGGATTGATCTAGCACTCCTAGATCCCAAGGTGCCTTAGCTTGTGCTGAGGGGGAGTATGGTGCAGGAGCACCTCTATGAGGCACCTCACCTTTTCATTTTGGTGTGAAAATGCAATGTAAGTAGCAATAAGAGTCATAATGTGGTTTGACTCCATTTTGGTGTGTCTAGGTACTGTTTAAGTCCTAGAAGTCTTTAGTTTTCCTAGTTTGTGCAAGTACACTATTCCAAGGAATGTTTGCAACTTGGAGTATTTGAACTTGTGGCTATTGGTCTTAGATAGGTGTTTGATGATGTTATGAGCACAAGGTGTGCTTTTAGAATGACCCTTTTATTGTGTAAACAAGAGTTACTCAAGCAACTAATAAGTTGCCCAAGAGTTGTTAACAACTTGGTAAGTTGCTAGACAACTTTTCCCTTTTATAAGACTTAAGAAAAATAAGTGGCTAAAAAGCCCTAAGACCAATACATACACGTAAAAGGAAAAATTATATAAAGTCTGAATAACCCTAATACAAAGGTTGGACGTTTTTGTATGCACAAAAAGTGTACAACACAAAGAAGAATATACATAGAAAATAGTGTTTGACAAAGTTTTTATGGCTTGAAGCTTCATATTTTGTAACTATTGTTGATATCTGGTGTTTTCATATCATTGTGAAGTTGTTTTTATTCATACCTCTATAATTAATTCACGTTTTGTGTGTAGAAGTTTCATTTTGTAGTGTGCTGTTTTAGTTTCTTGTTTACATTGTTAGTTTTGTGAAACATGGAGTGAAAGGGCTATATCTTTGGTTTCCACCATGGAAAAGCCATGGAATTATGGATTCCCAAATTATAGACCCTTATGGTATTGTACTCAAATGCAGGGCCCTGGAAAAGAACAACAAACATTTGTTTGATGATGCCCTAGGCGAGTTCAGGCTGAATCCGGCTAGGTTCAAGCAGCGATAAAGAAGCTATAACTGGAGATTGACAAAGAAAAAAGACTTTCCATTTTGAGGGAGTCTTAAGGGATGTATGAAGGCCCTAAATCCAAAAGGAGGAGGTTTGATAAGGTGCAGAAGGTTCTAATTTTTGCCAGAAGCTTGTACAGCCCATAAAAACTTGAAACCCTCATAATTAGCCAAGTATGTTGTACGACCTTTTGGGTAGCTGAGACCCCAAAAATCCTTTAGAGGGGATCATTCTAAGCATTTTTCATTCTCACCAGGTTTGGTGAATCTTTAAGGGTTTTGCACAAAAGCTCCTACAAATCCGGGTGTAGGGCTAATTGGGCTAGTATAGTAGCCCTATTTTCCAAAGAAACTATCAAATCGGGTAAAAACCCAATGGAACTAATGGTATGAATAGGTGTTTAATGCCTCAAAAACACCTTCTAAGCTATTATATTTCACTGTTGGAACATGTGTTAGTTCTAGGAGTCAAAAAGACCCTTTTAGCCTATGTGAGAGGCTAGTTGTGAGAATGAAAAGCAAGAAGGTGTAAGAATGGAAGTGTGAAACTTGGTGGGAAGGTTAGGCAGGTCAGGGGAAGTCCTTAGATGGATAAGGAAGCCTAGAGACCCATTTTGGTGTGGAGAAACACTGAGATCCTAGTGGAGGATTAGGAGCATAGACTAGCTTGTCTATCCTAGCTTATCCCATCACTTTCATCTCCTCTAATTATTTCTTCCTTACCTCCTATTGCATCATTAATTCCATGTAACCATCAGATGTTAGCACTTGGTATTGGTGAATCAATGGAATCCCTTTGTTATCCCCACCCCACTTTTGGTTGACAATGTGAACAAGCAGCTTTAAGAACTTACTCAACGACGTTTCCTATTGAGAAGAGGGTATATCGCATACTTGTGACACTTGGCTTTCATCTTACTCATTCCCACCTTCACATATTTCTTGTGTCATATCTACATCCACATTACTCTTTGGTTGTGTACATTCAACATAGTAATGTACACTTTCAGGTTAAGAATTGGTGGATTGTGTAGGGAAATTGAAAGATGAATCTTGTTATGGGGCTTGCAAGTCCACAACCAGATTCGTTTCATTCTCTACTTGTTGAACCAACTCCACTTGTGAATTAGAATAAGAATTATAGAGTTCACCTATATTTTCTGGCACATCTTCATTTGCCACATCATTTGCAGATAGGCATAGCATGTTCTCCACTACTGAAACATTATCCTCACCATCAATTCAAATGTGTTGTTGGGTTGCATGTAATCCTTCAGTGCATGATGATTCAAGGGCCATATCTCAATCCTTTTGAGTCCCACAACAATGTTAGAGATAGTCAATGCCTCTGTCAAAGATTTGCTACTAATCATTGTTAGTTCTACCCTTCTAATTTCCAAGTTAGGGAACCTAGCCAACCATAAGGCCCGTTCTTTTTCAAAGTAAGTTTTGAAGGGTGAAAACACACTCACATCAAGGGGTTGTAGTCTATGATATATGTGTGATGTCAATGTGAGGAGGTTAATTCCAACCATCAAGTTATCTTAGATGATTTTCACAACAACATGACTATTGTGGTTATCAAATATCAACAATAATCTATTCGTGGGTGAACCCCTCCCGGAATAGACCAAGCGAAGTGGTGTAACCAGTTTAGGAAAAACTCCATCATCCACGCATGTTCTTGAGCTGCCATGCAAGCACTCGTTTCACATTTTGAAATGTAATTTTGCAACATCTTCTTTCCTTTGAATAAGTAAAAACTAGGAATGATTTTCATAGAAGAATTCACACAACAGAGAATTATAATCCATTCATAGCTCTTGGGAATTATGTAGGATACGCTATAGCTTCCTTTTCTATCAAGTACCCTCATAGCCCCATTTATGCGAGCATGCATGTCAGTTTCATCATAATTCCATATGTGAGCAAGTCCATAAAGGTATGCATTGTATGCTTTTGACAATGTTTTGTAGAAAGCTTTGACAACATATGCTCTTAGATTTGGAGCTATGTCTTTCTCAAGGCCTTATGTTGTTTGTACTCTTAGCTCTAGATGACAGACCTTGAATCCTAACCACCATGACTTACCAAGCATTCCATCCTTGAAGGGGTGGGTCTTTTCTCGCATATATGAGCCACAATCACCCTCAAGTTGACAATCTCAAGCCCATGACCCACTGCAACCATCTCCTCACACCACTCTATGATCTATTGTTCTTTATCAGGGGTGAGGATGGTTGGGGGACCTTTATTGGATGTGGTTGTGAGAACACCCAAATATTTAGATAGTGTGGCAGTTGAGACACCCCATTTCTTTGATGTTTCCCTCACAACCATGTCTTCCTCCTCAATATCATTGGTATCCCCTTCCATATCCATTTCAGACTAGTGCTTATGTTGTAGCCTGACTCTAGTTTCTCTCACTATTGTGACAATAGGTGCTCTCACTAGTGTAGTATCCTTCTCTGGAGGTGTAAGAGGGTTTGAATTAGTCACAATAGGAGGTGGAGTTGGGCTTGTAGCCTGTGGAGGGTTGCAAACATGTTTATTATGGCCACACAACCTTTTTGTAGCTCTTTTTGGTAGAGAAGGCTCCTTCTCCTTCTCCTTCTATTGACTTGACTTCTCTATTTTCCATATAATAAGAACAATATGTGTAACAGACAAAGACAATGTTGATCAACCTAATAGTAAAAAATATGAAAGAATAAGATCAATATATATTTTTTCCATAGATAAGAACAATATATGACGCTTGGTAAAAATGTGAACATGGATGCTTGAATCATAAACTCTTTTGCATTTTCCAATTGTCTGCCATTCTAGTTTAATGTGTCCTTGATGCTTGAACACGAGAGTTGTGATTCCCTTGTTTGGTTTTATCATTGTTTTTGAATAAGGTAAAAATAGGTTTTCAATGGAACCCAAAACCATTTACATCATAACAAAAAGATAAAGCATTGAAGTTTTTCAAAATGAGACGCCTGCTGGAAAGAATAGAGCATGATCCAAAAAAACACTAGATACGATAACAAAAGCAAAGAAAATAGATCTAGCAACACTACCAGCAGCACCCAGCAATGAACATGACAAAACTAATTGCTTATCATTTTGTCCACCTTCATCTTCAGCTCCTCCATCTTTTGGATAGCATTTTTCAGGTCCTTAGGCTTCTCAAGGATCTTCCTTTGAATATGCTCTCTGGTTCTAGTACCTGGGCTTGCATTCCTAGCACTATCATCAATAGTAATGGTCATGTTTTCCAACTGGTTTTTCTCCAAGTAGTTGTGAAGCATATTCAGGTTGATGATAGCCGCATTAAACCCTTCATTACTGTGGCTGAGGACTTCGTTAATAATTTTCCCATTGTTGCTAACTTTGACCTTAATTTCCTTCACCTTGTTGTCAACAATTTTGTTGATCTGACAGTTATCTCCTCTTCTAGCTTTTATTGTTTACCTTATCCAGAATCTTGTTCTCCAGCTTCTCCAGCTTCATATTCAGGGTTTCTGTAGTTTTCTCCAGAGAATGAAGATGGAGCTTAATCTCTTGAATCTCCTGATTGATCCAATCCTGAGGAATTCTCTGACCTTCATCTTTGTTTCCTTTGTCCATGATTGTAGCATCCTCCAGGAGAGCAGTGAAATCATCTTTTTGGTTTTTTTCCTCCTTAGTGGCATTTTGATCAGTATTAGCACTCGAATCTTTTTGTTCCTCCTCTTTTTCATCAATGACAGGGGAGTTCTAACCAGTCTCAATTTCCTCTTCATCCTGCCCCTCCAGAGAGCCCAAAGAGTCTGTGGTTTTATCATTGTTTGGCAAATGAAAGTTGTTTTTTTAATTTGTTGGAAAGTTATGAATTAATATGGTCTACAAATGATAATAGCAAGGGGAGGATGGCATACTTTACAGTTACAGTTTTCTACACCCTTATAATTATTAACATTATAATTATTGTGAGACAATACCTAGACCATGAGAAACAATTTAGTTATAGTTTTGTACAATCTATCTATTTAACATCCTCATGGTTTCTTTGTATCTTTTGAACTGCATTTTGCTTTCAAGTTTCACTATTATATCATGTTAGGAATGGGAACACTGAGAGAGGGGGGGGGGGGGGGGTGAATTAGTGTTCACTATATTTAATATTTTTCACTTTGCTCTTTAAACTTCACTTGAATGTTTAAGTACTGAAATTGACATTAACATAAACAAGAAACATGAACTCAACACATAACACCAATGTGGTTACGGGGAAACCCAAATAGGTAAAAACCCCGGTGGGAATTGACACCCACTAATAATCTGTACTAGTGTCTTATGATCCTTGTTAGAAGATCCTTAACCCTGTTAGGAGTTGTCTTTACAATGCATTTAGTACAATGACCTTGTCAAGGGTTGGACCCTATTAGGAGTCTTTTATAATTAACCCTTTTAGGGGTGGGGACACACTATCCTAGAGCTCACTGATCAAGTGGTGAAGGCTACAACCTTATGATCTCATATACACACTATATCTGCTGGATGAACTGGTACTGTGACACTGCTTGTCTGATTCGTTCCTTTGATGAGCTAATGCTTTGACCTCTTTCAAAGCTCTAATACATCTTATCAACTCTTTGCACACTTATGATCTTCTTATCTCAACTCTATTTCAACTTCCATACTAATTACAAAGCGTGCATCTCATATTTATATGCGCTACCAAAATAATTAAGTAGGTCGGCCTATAACTAATTACATACAATGCTTCCAATTGAATTGGCTCAAGCATGTTTACAAAAAAAGTTAATTACATGTCTACAACCTAATTACAATAGGTGCATAGCCTTTACAAAACAATATGATAGTTGCTAATCAAATTACCAACAGTCAACTGCATACACTGTTCTGTTCTGGCATTCACTGTCTGTGAAACTTCAACTGTCTGTATCTTTGTCATACTGAATCTTTTGATCATGCGCTCTTAGACTAAGCATGAATATACTCTTACCATCTTATGTTCTAGGGTGCATACCATAACTCGGTCATATGCATGTGCGCTGATGCTCTGATCTACTGGTGCTCTATTAACTGTCTAGTCTTCTGTACTTAGCCAAATACTGATCTTCTGATGATGTGCGCTGACTTCAAAACACTTTATGACTTTGTTGCCATAATGAAAACACTATATTAATTCATATACAATAGTATAGTCAACTTTCCAACAATCTCCCCCTTTGTCATTGATGGCAACAAAGGAATATGGCAAAGTTACTATCTGTCCTCTTATACAAAAAACTCTAATTTATATCTCCCTTAGTCTTATTACTATACATCTTCTTTACATATCTATGACTCCATATTCTATACATACTCTCCCTTTGAGATTAATGACAAAGGTGCTAAAAATTGAATCTCTACAAGTACTTACAAGGAAAGTACATCCGGATATGCTATCTGCAACTTGTGGATCTCTTGCTTCCAGAATGCAATCAGTGCATTGACTGTTTGGAGATGGGCGCATAATGCATAATTCAGCTTCTCCATCTTCTCCAAATCTGAGCTAGGACCTTGATCATATGTCACCATGGTGGCATCGATCTCCTTGATATTCTGATTGATCACATCTAGGGAGGGCGCAAGAGCATTCCTAAGTTGTGTTTGCCTTGCCCTTATCTTGGACATCTCCTTCTCTACTCTTTCAATCTTGTCAATATGTCCTTGGTAGATATTATTGCACATGTTTATATCAATGGAGGGGTCTTCTATTGATTTCCTTACTTGTTCTATCATTTCTTCTACCTCTTGTATCTTCTTGAATTGATCATCAGTCAGCTTATCTTGGTCCATACAATTTGCAATGATCTTCCTGCCATTTCCTACAAATTCTTTTAGGGATGCTTGACCAACCTTGAGTGAACTTAGGTCAAGTGCAAAGTTACTGACCAATTCACTGAGCCTCTTCTTCATATACTTTTCTTCTGTAACTAGGGATGCAGATTCTTCCAAGCTAGAAAAGTTTGTCTTAAATTTTGAAAGAATTGTGCTCACATCATCCACTGAATGAACCTTAGACACTTTCTTATCTGAAGGTAGCAGGTTGTTCAACATGTTCACTAACTCAAAAAATAGGGTATTCCTCATTACTTGTTTCTCTTTGGCATTTTCCATAGCTAAGACACTGATCTTGATCAGGTCTTCTTCTCCCCAAGAATCCAGACTAGTGGTGTTTGCTTTCAATCTTGATAACAATGATATAGAAGGAGTGATAGGAGTGTTATCTACTACTTCTTTCTTTACTCTAATTTGCATTCCAATAAATGGCTCATCCGTTGATTCATTTCCTTTTATCTCTTCTTCTCCTTTCTTTTCTTCCTCTTTTTCTGTTTCTTTCTCTTCTTCTTTTTCTATCTCAGGTGAGTTACCACCACATAGTGTTTCAGCCTCTTGTGTGCTTACAAAGGCTTCTTCAAACTTTTCCAAGTCCTTATCTATGGCTACCATTGCAATCTCAACATTATCAATAATGATGGTGCTATCCTTTAGTGACTCTGTCATGGGCACACAATTTTCTACCTCTGCAGGAGTTTCAACTATGGGTGCTAAATCTTGAGGACCTGTATTCTATCCATTGATGGTCTCTAACTCTTTTGCTACCTTTGTGGGTACTTGAGCTATGGGCGCAATAGGTGGGTACATGTGTGTGTTCATGAAAACCTTCTCAAAGGCTTTTTCTGTCTCTTTTGTGGTCAAGTCAAAATTCTTGTCCATTATGTGTAGTGTTCTTAGATTTGTTCGCATATGTGGCTTTGCCAAATCTAGCAACAATGATTTTTCTTCTGAGGAACACACTAGTAGACTTTCATCTAGAATCTTCTCTCTTATCCTAAGATCTTCTTCAATAGCTTGTTTGTTCAAGGATTCTAAGATGTTCCAAACATTATCTAGAATGACTATTTTCAGTTCCAAGACTGTCTTTTTGAACTTGATCATATGTTTTATGATCATGCCATGAATCTATGACTTGTCAATTTCACTTTATCTATCATAAAACTTTCCTATCTGATCCAATCTTCCTTCATCAACAATTCTTGTACTCAACACTTTAAGACTAGGTCTGAAACCTACCTCGAGAGGTGCTTGAGTGTTCTTCCTGCTTCTTGTTGCTCATGAGGATGGATGACTAGTGTTGATCTCTTTCTTCCTCTTAGGCATTACCTTATACTCAGGAGGAGCAGTAAGGTCAATTGTTTCTATGGGCACAGGAGGGGCAACATCTATTTTACCCTTCGAATCATCAAACTTCTCCACTTTTACCTTCTTCAATTTAGGATCATCTTCCTTTGCTTCTGTTGTTGATGCACTCTCAATTCCCAAAGCAATATTTTCTTGTCTTGCTTTGTCAAGGTCTGCTTGACTTACTCCATGAATTATGAGGATCTCAAAAGTAACCTTAGCTATTTTACTTTTAGTTGATGCACTGTTTAAAACAACATCAATTTCTCTTATTTTCTCTTCATAAGTCCCCCATCTTGGTTCATTAGGGTCCTTAGGAGTTGATAATAGTACTTGAGCATATGCCTCTAGGATTGGCTTCTCAACCTCATATCCAAGTGGATAAATCCACTTTGCCCTTGGTTCCACTGCTTCCATACAAGTTGTATTAGTTTCTACCATGAAAAAAATACTATCTTTGTACTTTTCAACAATGCTTTCTAGAATCCTGTATCTCATCTGCATTCTGGTTTTGAATGTTTTCAATTCTAGCTCCATGTAATCTTCCAATGAACTATCAGTAGATGCCTTAAAGGATATTTGAGGCATTGTAGGTATATCTTTGTCCAGGTATAAATCTAAAACCTTTCCAAGTATATGGAAGTACATGTAAATGATTAAAGACCCAAACTTGAATATTTTGGTCTTGTCATGTTTGATGACCTTAATGTTGTCTATTAGTTGTGTGTGCAAGATCTCGTACAAATTGAACTCTCCATTTTCTCTGACAATCCTTATTGCAACAAGAATAGTGGTTGCAAACACACTATTCACCCTATTGGTGTGCTGAAACTTATACCCTAATATCATAGACATCAGTTTGATGTCTTTCTCCTCTATAGGCTCAATGGTCATTCCGCGCCTATCACTTCTTGACTTGCAAGACTGTTCTACAAGTTTTCTAACATCCTTGCCCACTAGGAGAACAATGCCTGTCCTTGATAAGCATGTTATTTCATGTAAGAGATCTCCTGTAATTCTTACTGGAACTTCACCTATCCAAAATACGTCATCGTGGATTCTTCTTAACAGGATCTTGATCCATTCGGATTTGTAAAACTCATGTGCCATAGAAAACTCAATAATAGGATGATTCTCTAACTACATGAACTCATCAAGGAAGGTTTTGTCTAGTTTCATCATCATCTCAATGTGCGCTCTAATTCTATCAAGACCTACTAGCTCCTTCTTACAATATATGTATGCACGAATGTCTTTGACATGCATAACACCCATAGGAGTCCAGGAGAACGCCCCTTCTAGGTCATCCAATGTAGATTTGAATGGGTGCCTCTTAAACACATATCTTTTCTTCTCCATAATATTAAATATAATAGGAGTAGCCATCACTTACTTGTCTATTGCTTTCCTAATGGTTTTCAAGAACTTATGAATCAGCGCGACAGATTACGGCTTCCGCAATCGAGCAAACACACTACTTCACTAGTGAATCAATCTATAATCCTTCACAATCAACTGCTAGGGCTTTTGTGCTCTTCAATCGCTCTGAACTCCAATGCAATGAGTGATCTACAAGCTTTTGTGTACTTTAAAGTAAAAATTCTGCCATTAATGCTTGCCGTGTAAACCAGACTTTCATTGAAATTCTCCAACTTTCATTCTACTATCAATCAGCTAGTGCGCTCTTGCACATAGGTTCTGCTAGTATCCAAAAGGTTAAATCCAAAGGCACATACTCTGAGGGTGAGTATACTGGCCACACAGGGGTTTAGAGCTAAATTAGCTCGCCCTATGACCCTGAGGGCCATTCATCCAGATGTAAAGGGTGTGTCCACTATGGATGCATCCAATACATTCTCATCAACCTTATCCTTCTTTGCCTCTGACCAAATCAAGCTTGCATCTTCTGAAGCTTTTAGAAACTTGACTTCTCCTTCGGTATCTAGTATTGATTCTTCTGGCTTTTTAGGGCTTTCTTGACTTTGCGTTCTTGATCTACATAACTTTGAGATGTTTCCAACCTTGTTACACGAGTGACAAATAACTAGAGGCCTTAAATTCCTCGGCGCATTGACATGGGATACCATTTTGCACTGTCTAGCTAAGTGACCATTATAGTTACATATCTGACATGTAACATTCTAAGAACTTCTTACATTTGGCTGATTCTGATTTCTCTGATTATGCCGAGTCTTTTTCTTTTGACTTGTCTTACAATTCATAGATTTATGACCAAATTTATTACATGAGTAACAATAACCATTGAAAGGTCTTACCTCTTTACAATTCCTTGCTATATGTCCATGCTTGTTACATGCATAACAAGTTTGGTTTACTAGCTTGCACTCATCTTTGGATGGTTCAACATTATCTTTAGTCTGACTTCCACTCTCCTTAGCATCTGTAGTGTCTTCTAGTGCTTTCATCCTTGCTCGCATGTTATCAATCTAATTTTGTGCTTCATTGAATCCAATGTCGCTGGTATGTCCTTTAAGCTTCCGAGCATATAACTGAGATTCAATCAGATCCTTGCTTGTGTGTAATTTATCAATGTGATTCTTTGTTTCTTTTAACTCAAATTCCAAATTTTCTTTTTTGTTTCTTAGCTCCAAGATTTCCATGTTTGCTGCCTCAATTCTTCATTCAGTTGAAGGTTCTCTTTGATCTGTTCATCATAGACTTCTTGATTGTTAGTTAGCTTGTCATCCAATTCTTCAATCTAATCTTTCAGAGATGTGTTCTCTTCATTTAGATTTTTGATCATGACCCCTAAATAATTGGTAAAACATTCTTTTAAATCTTTCCTTAGTCTTTTGATGACTGCTTGAGTATCTGATGAAGGGTGCTCCCCTTAATACCACAAACACATAACAGAAATAGAGAAACAACAACAATAATATGCAAGAACAAAAAATTGGCTTCTTATTATCTCCACAAATGTGGAATTACAAACTTTCAGAATTACAATATGCAAAGCCACATGGGCATTCCCTTACAATATTCTGTAGGAAAAAGCCTCGAATCAATACCCAGATCTACTACCCAGAACTGCCCTAGACAACACTACGGGCCTTCTTTATATAGGCAATTTTCACCACCCGAGAAGGTTCTAGAAATTCAGCCCTTAGGGCCGACCAAACTTAGAATTATTTTATTTTACAATTTATTACATCAAAGTCGACTCAAAATGAGTTTTGAAACCCAAACAGAAATTTTGAAGAAAAATTATTTTCCGCCATTTCAGGTGACCCAACTTCCGAAGACCATAAGTCATCGCCTGTTGACCCGATTGGCTATTATAACCCCATTCTGGAAACGCCACGAAGCGCTCTACAGGCTTGATTGGCACAACATGCCTGTTATCCAAGTTTTCAACCTCATCCGGGGCCTTTAAAGCCTTCAAAACTGAGTTTGAAGTTTCTGTACCCTGCTGCCAATACCAAAAATCTTCAATATCTTCAAAACTAGACCTGATCTAGCCATGAAACTTTGCTGGCAGGCTGATATGACTGAGATGAACCTCCACATGTAAAATTAGAACATTCTGAGATCGTAAGACCAACTTACTAAAAATAGCAAGTTTTCATAAATAGCAACTCTACACAAAATAGCCCTTATTGAATACAAAAATAGAAATATTTTTGGGTGATGCAAGATTGCTCTTACACCCAGGATGCTCCTGCATCAGACACCCAGAGTAATTTGAGAAGTGACCCTGTCACGACTCAGGTGTGCAGAGGAAAACCAAGATGGTTAACGTCCTCCTTTGTTAGCCATGACGAATCTTCAACAGGTCGTCCTTTCCATTTGACCAAATACTCTTCATATGTCTTGTTCCTTGTGCTTCTGCCAACACGACTGTCTAGTATGTTTTCAATCTCCTTGATATCTGAACTGGTTGCTGGAATACTCCACTGTGCTGCTGCGATCTCATCTTCAACACTTCCTTCATGATACTCTGTCAAATCTGAAATGTTAAACACTGGTGAAATATTCAGCTCACTAGGCAATTCTACCTCATATGCATTTCCTGAATCATGCTTCTTCAGTATCTTACATGGCCCAAACTTCTTCATTTTCAACTTGTTATATATACCAACCGGAAATCGCTCATTCCACAAATGAACCATGACCTCATCTCCAACCTGAAATTCCTTATGCCTCCTTTTCTCATCTGCCTTAGCCTTATACCGTGCATTCATCTTGGCAATATGCTTCCTCACCTCCTCATGGATGTTCTTCAAATGTTCTACAAAATCCTCAGCTTCAGCACTACTTATTTCTCCTTTATCTATCTTTCTCAACTTAGATGCATTTCTTGGACTACTTTCATATACAATCTGGAATGGTGATTTACTAGTGCTCCTGTTGACAGAATTATTGTATGCAAATTTTGCCTGTGGTAAAATCAAATCCCATCTTGTTGGCTTATCTCCAACCAAACATCTCATCAAATTTTCCAAACTTCTATTCACCACCTCTGTCTGTCCATCAGTCTGTGGATGATGTGATGAACTGAACTTCAAATCTATCTTCAACTTCTTCCACAATGTTCGCAGAAGTATCCAACAAACCTAGTATCTCGATCTAAAACTATGGTCTTTGGCAAACCATGTAGTCTCACCACTTCTCTGAAAAACAATCCTGCTACATGAACAACATCATTAGTCTTCTTGCAGGGAATGAAATGTGCCATCTTCGAAAATCTATCAACTACTACAAAAATTAAATCATGTCCCCGCTGTGTCCTCGGTAAACCAAGAACAAAGTCCATACTGATATCCTCCCAAGGCTTCTCTGGTACAGGTAATGGCTGATACAACCCTGTATTCTGCTTCACTCCTTTCGCCATCTGACATACTCTACAACTCTGTACAAACTTCTTCACATCTTGCTACAATTGTGGCCAATAATAATTCTCACCAACCAAAGCAAGGGTTTTATCATGACTAAGATGTCCATCCAATCCTCCACTATGCTTCTCCTTGATGAGATTCTCCCTCATAGAACTTCGTGGAATGCACAACTGACTCCCTCTAAATAGCATATCATCTTGGATGATAAAATCCAGCCATTGCGTCCTGTCTAGAGTAACAGGCTCTTTACAAGCTTTCCAAGCTCCACCAAAATCAGGATCCTCTGGATACAAATTCTTGAGTTCCTTAAACCCAACCACCTCAATCTGCATCTCTATCAGCAATAGTTTCCTTTTGCTAAGAGCATCTGCAACCCTGTTAGACTTTCCACTTCTATGTTTCAAAACAAATGTATAACTCTGCAAAAACTCAACCCATTTCAAATGCCTTTGATTCAACTTTCCTTGACTATTCAAATATTGCAAAGCTTGATGATCAGTATACAAGACAAACTCTTTAGGAAGCAGATAATGTCTCCACTTCTTTAATGCCTGAACTATAGCATAAAATTTCTGATCATAGACAGAATATTTTCTCTTGGCATCATTTAACTTCTCACTGAAATAAGCAATAGGTTTACCTTCTTGGCTCATAACAGCTCCTATTGCAGTACCACTAGCATCATAGTCTACTTGAAACACCTTATTAAAATTTGGAAGTGCTAAAATAGGTTGTTCTGTAACTTTTTGATTCAATAATTGAAAGCTCTTTTTTGCCCCATTAGTCCACTTAAACTCTTTTCTATCCCCTCTCATTGTCTCAGTCAAGGGACCACAAATACTGCTAAAATTTTTGATAAACTTTCTGTAAAAACTAGCTAGACCATGAAAAGATCTTACCTTAGTAGCACTCCTTGGAGTAGGCCATTCAAGGATAGCCTGTACCTTCTCTGGGTCCATTTTTAGACCTTCTGCTGAAACTACAAATTCCAAATACACTAACTCCTTCACAAAACTGCACTTTTTTAAATTAATCAACAATTTCTCATCTCTCAATTTCTCAAACACCATACGAATATGCATCATATGTTCCTCCAATGTCTTGCTAAAGATCAAAATATCATCTAGGTAAACAATGACAAACTTACCCAGAAATTTTTTCAGAACCTCGTTCATGAGCCGCATGAAAGTGCTCGGTGCATTGGTTAGCTCAAAAGGCATGACGAACCACTCATACAGTCCTTCCTTTGTCTTGAAGGTAGTCTTCCATTCATCTCCTTCTCTGATCTGAATCTGGTGATATCCACTCTTTAGATCTATTTTTGAGAAATACACAGCTCCACTCAAACAATCTATAATATCATCCATTCATGGCAATGGAAACCTATACTTGATTGTGATCTTGTTTATAGCTCTGGAATCTGTACACATCCTCCATTCTCCATTCTTATTTGGTGCTAATACCATTGGTACAGCACAGGGACTTAGAGTCTCACGGATCAATCCTTTTTGCAACAACTCATGTACTTGTCTGTTCAATTCCTCACTTTCTGCTAGTGTCATTCTGTGTGCTACCTTGTTTGGAAAACTGGCTCCTGGAATCAAATCCATCTGATGACTGATATTCCTTACCGGTGGTAATCCATCAGGTACATTATCAAATACAATATCCTGAAACTCATTCAACAAATCTGCAACCTGTACAGGTACATCCTCTACTTCTTCTTTACTAGCTTTTGGAATTAAAGAAAAACACACATGCTCATGCCTCATACCATCTAGGAATTTTCTTCCATCAACAAATGTTATTCTTGCATTACCACATACTTTTTCTTCGGTCTCCTTCAATGGCTTTAGCTTATGTCACACTCCATCCTTTGTCAGGGAATAGGTATTCGCATGATCATCGTGTACAACACATCTGTCAAACTGCCACGGTCTACCCAACAACATATGACATGCATCCATAGAGATGATATCACATAGTACCTCATCTTGGTACCCGCCGATCTTGAACTTTACCAGGCACTGTTCACTGACCATGACCTTGTGGTCATCCTGCACCCAGGCAATCCGATATGGACATGGGTGTTTTTGTCTCTTGAGTTTCAACTTTGTCACCATCTCTTCTGACACCAAATTGTTAGTACTTCCACTATCAATAATCACATCACAGCATTTACCCTCACACTTGCATCTAGTGCAAAATAGGCTCCTCCTTTGTTTAGGTTCATTCTCACCACTCAGCAGGACTCTTCTGTTAATTAGCGTTTCTCCTCTTTTAGCATCTTCAGAATTTGATGATCTAGCATCTTCATCTACATGTGCAACTCTGGCCTGGCCTTCATTTCTCCTGTCTGTTCTACCTTGGCGCTGAGGACATTCAAATGCCCTATGACTTTCTTCTCCATAGTGAAAACATGTTCCACGGAAGCCTCCTCTTCCTGAACCTTGTCCTCTTCCTCTTCCTCTCTGATCTCTATTATTCTGATCTTGGAAATGATTGGAATTGTTTCCTCTTTGATTCTAGCTGCTTCTAGCCTCGTCCTTCTTTTTCAAATCTTCATTTCGGCCACCATATGACCGTCTACCAGATCTTCCACCACGACCTCTTCCATTTTGTTTGCTCTCAAAATTCTTATTCAACTTTTCCTCTACTTTTAGGGAAAAATGATATGCCTCCTCAATATTGTTCATTCGAACCAGATTCAACTCCTCCTGAATGCTTGGCCTTAACCCATTAAGGTATCGGGCAACTTTCTCCTTATCAGCTTCGGCATGACCTGTTCTAATGAGGAGTCGATAGAACTCCTCTGTATACTCTTGAACAGATCTTCCTGCTTGCTTCAAATTTTGCATTTTCTTTAGTAGGTCAAGCTCATAATCAACATGAATGAATTGTCACTTCAATTTATCCACCATCTGATCCCATCTTGTGATTTTATCTTTCCCTCTTCTATTTCACTCCAATTGAATTTCTTGCCACCAGATCTTCGCATGACCTTTCAGTCTGGCCTTCGCAAATTTGACCCTATCAGGATCCTCAACATCTTCATACTCAAAATATTCCTCACATTCATTGATCCAGTTGATCAATTCCTCTGGGTTAAGATTTCCAAAAAATGTAGGAACCTCAATCTTAGGTCTTTTCCCAATCTTGGAAATCGCTCGAAAAAGTCTTTCTTCCTCCTGGTTCACAATTTCAGCTTCTCCTTTTTGATATTCTTCTTCGGCTTCATCCTCGCTTTCATCTCTGACATTAAGATTCATTCCTCTGTGAATCTCTTCTTGCAATGTTCGCACTTGTCTCTGCAACTCTCTAACCTCAGGTGTCACAGTATTAGCTCTTCGGCCACGTTCTCTTCGTGGAGGCATTTTCGTGATGCGCGCTGAAACCCTAACCATGGTCCTGGTGCAAACTGCCTCACAGTCGGTGATCTATTTACACACTCAAGAACTCCTGCTTTGATACCACTTGATGAAGGGTGCTTCCCTTAATACCACAAACACATAACAGAAATAGAGAATCAACAACAATAATATGCAAGAACAGAAAATTGGCTTCTTATTATCTCCACAAGTGTGGAATTACAAACTTTTAGAATTACAATATGCAAAGTCACATGGGCATTCCCTTACAATATTCTATAAGAAAAAGCCTCGAATCAATACCCAGATCTACTACCCAGAACTGCCCTAGACAACACTACGGGCCTTCTTTATATAGGCAATTTCCACTGCCCGAGAAGGTTCTAGAAATTTAGCCCTTAGGGCCGACCAAACTTAGAATTATTTTATTTTACAATTTATTACATCAAAGTCAGCTCAAAATGAGTTTTGAAACCCAAACAGAAATTTTGAAGAAAAATTATTTTGTGCCATTTTAGGTGACCCAACTTCCGAAGACCATAAGACATTGCCCGTTGACCCGATTGGCTAATATAACCCCATTCTGGAAATGTCACGAAGCGCTCTACAGGCTTAACTAGCGCAAAGCGCTCGTCACCCAAATTTTCAACCTCATCTAGGGCCTCTAAAGCTTTCAAAACTGAGTTCAAAGTTTCTGTACCCTGCTGCCAATACCAAAAATCTTCAATATCTTCAAAACTAGACCTGATCTAGCCATGAAACTTTGCTGGCAGGCTGATATGACTGAGATGAACCTCCACATGTAAAATTAGAATATTTTGAGATCATAAGACCAACTTACTAAAAATAGCAAGTTTCCATAAATAGCAACTCTGCACAAGATAACCCTTATTGAATACAAAAATAGAAATATTTTTGGGTGATGCAAGATTGCTCTTATACCCAGGATGCTCCTGCATCAGCATCATTGACTTTTTCTTTTAGCTCTTCAATTTCTTTTTCAGATATGTCCAAGTCTTCAAGAGCAGCTTCAAGATTTACTTTTAAATGTTTCATTTCTATCTTGTCCATGATCTCCTCAAGTGGTTAAACTTCTTTGCTAAGGATCAGAGCTCTAATACCAATTGTTAAGAATGGGAACACTGAGAGGGGGGGTGAATCAGTGTTCACTATATTTAATCTTTTTCACTTTTCTCTTTAAACTTAACTTGAATGCTTAAGTAACTAAATGAACATTAACATAAACAAGAAACATGAACTCAACACATAACATCAATGTGGTTATGGGGAAACCCAAATAGGTAAAAACCCCGATGGGAATTGACACCCACTAATAATCTGTACTAGTGTCTTATGATCCTTGTTAGAAGATCCTTAACCTTGTTAGGAGTTGTCTTTACAATGCATTTAGTACAGTGACCTTATCAAGGGTCAGACCTTGTTAGGAGTCTTTTACAATTAACCTTTTTAGGGGTGGGGACACACTGTCCTAGAGCTCACTTCTCAAGTGGTGAAGGCTACAACCTTTTGATCTCAGATACACACTATATCTGTTGGATGAACTCGTACTGTGACACTACTTGTCTAATCAGTTCCTTTGATGCGTTGATGCTTTGACCTCTTGAAAAGCTCTAATACATCTTATCAACTCTTTGCACCCTTCTGCTCTACTTATCTCAACTCTGTTTCAACTTCCATACTAATTACAAAGGGCGCATCTCATATTTATATGCGCTACCAAAACAATTAACTAGGTCAGCCTATAACTAATTACATACAATGCTTCCAATTGAATTGGCTCAAGCGTGTTTACAAAAAAAGTTAATTATATGTCTACAGCCTAATTACAATAGGCACATAGCCTTTACAAAACAATATTATAGTCGCTAATCAAATTGCCAACAATCGGTTGCATACACTATTTTGTTCTGGCATTCACTGTTTGTGTAACTTCAATTGTCTGTATCTTTATCATACTGAATCTTCTAATCATGCACTCTTAGACTAAGCATGAATATACTCTTACCATCTTATGTTCTAGGGTGCATACTATAACTCAGTCATACACACATGCGTTGATGCTCTGATCTATTGGTGCTCTGTTAACTATCTAGTCTTCTGTACTTAGCCAAATACTAATCTTCTGATGATGTGCACTAACTTCAAAATACTATATGAATTTTTTGTCATAATGACAACACTATATTAAGTCATATACACTATATTAAGTCATAAACAACATCATAGTCAACTTGCCAACATATTCTTTCTATATTATCCTTCATGTATTGAAACTCCTATCTATTGTTTCTAATGTATCTATCATTTATGTTTTCAATTTGTAATGTAACTTCTATATTTGCATTCATGTTCATTTCATTTCCACTTATCTATCCTTTCTACCTTTTCTACTATTTAATCATCTCCTTCATGTTCATATCCATATCATGTTCTTTTACTTGTATTATTTCCTTATTGTTCATTCAATTTCCAATATTCCTATCACTAACAAAGAACATGAAGGAAAAACTAGATATAATGACATATGAATATGAAACTGAAAGGAACATGAAGGCAAAACTATAAATAAGGGTGTAGGAAAGTGTAATTGAAGTGAACATGAATGAGATAGTTGGTAGGAGTTTGAAACAAGAATGATAATATAGGAAGAAAATATTGCAGTAATGAAACACACAAATACCTGGAAAATTCTGCTCAATTTTTTTTGCCTTCTTTGACTCAGCTCTTTTAGAAAATTATAACCCATATGAACATGTATGAAAAAATATAAGTTAGGGTATACAAAACACCAAGTGAAATAAGTGAATACAAATCTTCAAGTGAAATGAACATGATCCTAACACTAGAAAGCTTAGAAACATGGATGCTACAAAATTGAAAGCCAAATGAACATGAATGAAATAGTAGAAGGGATACAAACATGGATACATAATGACAAGTGAAAAGAACCAACTTGGATGCCTACAATACAAATCATGTCTGAATACTTACATGTCAACATTAAACCCACACATGAGGATCTCCAACTCAACCAAAATGCATGGTACATTCAAAACACTCTAATATGAACACACATTGACCCAAGACATGTTGATAGTTGCCACCTCATTCCAACTACAGAGACCTATATTACCTATGTATATGTTATCACCCAAAACACTTTGAGAAGACACAATACCATCATTCCAGCCAAAATCTATCACCATTCTTCCTTAAGTGAACTTGATGTGGTCACCTCAACATTAAACTTGAATGGATAGGTACATAGAAATGATATGAATGACAATAGTATTGTGGAAATAACAAAAAATGTATGGAAAACTAAAAAAGATATAACAAAGGAATTTTGAATGTTTCAAGTGTAGATAAAGGAAAATCATCTTCCACAAATCTAGAAGTAATAAATAAAATATATGTTCCAGCATAAAGAAATGACAAATCTAGAAACACAAAATTTTCATCTTGTAAAAAGTAATGAAACCCTCTATGTGCCTTACCTGTTGAAGGCCGACCAATTAAAAAATTTGAAATAACACTTCAAGAAAAGCACATAGCCATCAAATTCACTAAAAACTTCTTCAAACCCTAGTACCAGAAATGTTGACAGAGCAAAGAATATTTGAGAAGCAAAAGCCAACGTGTAAAATGAGGAAGTTAGGGTTAGAAAACCCTACTTTGTGTGTTCTTAAATATTGGTATTCAATTGAATTGCAAACAAAACTCAATAAACCATTAACTCAAGAATTTAGCTACAAGAGTTTCATATGAAATGAACAAACTAAACCCTCAAAAGTGGCTTATTTATTCCTAGTCAAAGCAAGTTTAATCCTTTTATGATGCTCATCATTTTGGAATGAAGGATTAGTGACTTGACTACTCCAAAATGGAAGATTCAAATGCAATACGTAGACTATAAATGAAACTAGAATGTAAGCTTAACAATGCTAAAATGAAAGCAAGCTAGATTAAAAATGCAAGAGAGCCATGAGCATATGAATGAAAGAAAACTAAGAATTAAGAATTCAAAATAGAATGATTACTCTAGAATGAAAGAAATGCAAATTACCAAGATGATCAAGATTAAGACTAGAATGCAAAAGTGGTGGACCCTTGAGCCAAGGAAGAGCTTCCTTTTAAAGGAATTGCGTCAAAAATGAATGGTGGAGATTAAGAGGAAAAATACGTTAGGTAGATATGAGTGACGAGGGAGATCAATCCATGTGAGAGGATTCAAGAATTTTGATTAACCAAGCTTGGTTGGAGAATAAGACAAAATAGAAAATCCCCTTTTAATTATCAATTAATCGAGATTAAGTTTGCACAAAGTGCTCTTTTTAATAAAAATGGTAGGAATTTATATCAAAAGTAAATTTTGACAATTAAATGATTTTTCAGGTTTTAATATTAGGGATTATTTATGCTTGATTTTTAGAAATAATTCAATTATGCAAGAGGGATTATTTAGGCTACTTTGCGTAATTATGTTTAGTAAATTATGCCTTTGAGATTTAGAATTTGTTTCAAGAAAATTTGATCAAATTAGGGGCTTAGGTTCTACTAGACAAATTTTAGGTGATTACATTTGCCCCTCTTTGAATTGATGTGTGACCAATGCATTGATTCAAATAATAGATTGAAGCTAGATCAAATAATAGCCTAATGTGATGCGATGAGACTATTCCTAATAAGGAGGACCGACTTTGAACTTGATCAAATGGAGATCAAAGATATCAGCTCTGAACTTGATTGAGCGAAGATTGATGAGCGAAAACATAGTATCTAGTCTGATATGAAGTGATGAGACTGAATATCTATCCAAAGAGTTTGTAATAATTGCTTCAACAAGGATTTTGAGGAAGCCAATCACCTAATTGAGAGACAATACCAAATTGATATGAGTCCCAATGAACCTGATATGCGTTGAGAATAATGTCAAATTGATATGGGTCCCGATGAACCTGACATGACCCAAGAGATCAAATAGATGCCTATCTGAGTGACCTGATATTAAGCAATGAGATCACTCTTTTAGAGAGATGTGAAGAATCTCAACTTGATACGATTCCCGATGAAGCTGAGATGCCCCAAGCCATGAAGCTTGAATTGATTTGTTGAATAGGGTTGATTTGCAGAAGAATATTTATTGTTTTGTCATGCCCCTCGAGATCAAAATCAAAATGAGGTAGAGAGGTTAAAGCCTGATTTGATTGATTAAATAGGTAAAGTGCATTGATCAAATTTAGGATTGATAAGATGAGATTGCCAATGGATTCAAAGAATGTTTTAAGCTATTTTGAGGTCCCGTTGACTAGATTTGACTAAAGTTTGATCAATTTTGACCAAAGTTGACTAGATTAAAACCACTTAGATTTGATAAATTTGCATTAGATTGACCTTAGAGGTTCAATAAATGAAGATGGAAGTGAGCGAGAAGTGATATCATCGGTTAACTTTATTTGACTAAGAAGATTTGACTTTGCAATTTAAATAGGTAAAAAAACTCAAATTTTGATTTCAATCCCAAAAATGGCTTCAAGATGTCAAAATTAGCTAGGGGTGCAATTTTTGCGGGATTTGGAGCACTTTGAAAAATAGGTCAAAATCTATAAAAGGTGCCTGGAGGGGTCATCTTCAATTCATTTGCTATAACTGACTTGTGAGAGCCCAGAGGCCTCTAAAGAGCTAAAGATATTGATTCCAATCCAAAATCATCAATTCAAACTCAAGAGATGCTACAACCAGGCCCAGGCATACGGTGCACCGGTAAGTAGTTGATCTTTGTTTTTGATTTGATAGTTTTTAGCCATTTTCAGTATTTTTTCCACATTTTAGGGCTTTCAGCCCATGTCGTCATATGATTAAACAAGTTTATTGCACACCTCTTTGAGGTTCATCGTATGATAGACTGGTTTAAAAATGTGTATTGTTTTCCTTAAGGAGTTTCATTGTATGATGGGTACCCTTGTATCATATGATTCATGGAGCTTCATTGTATTGAAAAATCATATCGCACCATTAAGAAATTTTCATCGTACGATAAATATGAGTTATCTATTTCATCACATGAGTCAAAATTCAATTTTTGTCCTTTGTAGAAAATGTTATGCCTTTCGTAGTAGCTTAGTAGCTTTTTAGAGATGCTTTGTGTTTAATTTCTAATATTTGGATTGAGCACTTAGGACTAATTATTGATGCATTTGCTTTTGTTATGTGCTATAGATGTAATTCCCTGATCCCATTTTCCAGTGTACCTACCGACAAGAACTGAGATTAGCATGACATTTATCACTAGAGGATTTAGCAATTCTAGATCATTGCGGGTTGGGGAAGCTCCTTACCATCCTTGATATTCATGTAAATCATGATTACTCACAGTCTTAGCATACCTATTTCACTTTGAGCATAATACTTTTCATCTACCGACTGGTGAGATTACCATTACACTGGAGGATGTATATCAGATTCTCCACCTTTCGATAGCTGGTGAGTTGGCGATCATGGTGTTGATGTGCATTTTGTTGATGATACCATTATGGATAGACACATCACTTGGGATTATATGCTCATGCAGTATGGCCAAGATTAACCTCTTCCATGTATTCTTGTTGGGTTGATTAGATGTGTGACTGCACCTGACTGCAGCCAATAGGGCTTTCAGTGCGAGTGGGGCCACATATTGTATGAGATGTTGACTAGTCCATGTAGATTTAGTTGGGGAACCTGCTTGTTATGTCACATGTATCAGGATCTCCATGAGATCGTGTACCGCCAAGGCAGTAGCATGGCAACAAGCATGATTATTTTGCATATCTAGGCATGGGAGCACATTCTCGTTGCTTGACCAGTCACACAAGTAACATAAGGAGTGGGCATGCCCTACATATTTAGATATACTGGTTATATTCATCAGCCCAATTTGGAAAGACTGCATTTTGGCACCAATAGTTGGACAATATGAAAATAGTAGTGTGGCAATCGTACCTTGGTTGCAAGAGATGGACAGGTTCTTCATGAGAGTTCTCATTCATGTTTAGCAATAGGCCACTGATTGGCAAGTAAGATCTTGTGATTTATGAGATATTATCAATAATGCATTTCTATATTAATATATCTTTATATTTAATTGAGTTATGACATGTATCATTTTGTTTTATAGGAGCACTCCCATAGTAGAGCGATTTTATATTAGTTAGGTCTAATGCTAGTTTGGGTAGCATTAGGATACACCCACAGAGTTTGTTGCCTATACCTAGTATGCAAATGAGGAGGCCAATTGGGGGCCACGACTAGTGTATATCATTGATGTCCAAGAACTTAGGGACTTGGTTGGGGTAGATTCAGACTTTTTATTTTCCATTACTGATGTTGGGATGACTCTAGCTTACAAGAAGCATAAGATAGATCACACATTTCCATGATTTATAGATCTGGCCAAGCGGGTACCCAGGTTAGATGAGGAGGACTTGACATATGAGCGTTAAAGGGGAGGAGTTGTGAGGGGATAGGGAAGCAAAGTATGTGGGAACTTAGGGGATAACACTAGCTGAGCGTATGAATCAGGGCAGTAGAGGCTACAAGGAGAGAGGGGCTCGCTAGGTGCAGTGGGAATATCAGTGGAAAAAGATGAGGAGATGGAGGAGGAGGGAGAGAGGTTAGTGAGGATGAAGGTGTACAAGGGACACCTCGTTAGGAGAGATTCACAAGGATGACCACTGGGGGAGGAGATGGAGACCATGAGGGAGGATCAAACAATTGAGGCACCACCAACCAAGGTGTCTGGGGCAACATAGGGGTCGGATGACAGATATCAATGTATTGTGTAGTTATAGGTAGAGATATTAGTAGTTAAGATACAAGAGGCTATATT
>BSBK01015008.1:20000-57500 GCA_027943335.1 Chamaecyparis obtusa | reverse complement strand
GTCACTGCCCCGAGAGTATGCACCGCGCACGCGACCGAGTAAGGCCACTCAATGACATCCATTTCCCAGGCATATGCCACCTACGCGCTTGTTTGGTGCACCCCGCACGACAACTCCCGTCTCGACCGACATAGAAAATTCCACAGTGAGAGATCATCCACAAGTGATGTTGGACGGTAAAGAAAACGCCTCGGCACAGCATGAAAACAATTTCCGCGTCTCGACAGATTGAAAATGTCTACGCCTGTCGGATCATTGCAAAACGGATCCTCGGTTCACAGGAGCCTGGGAAGAATATCCCGTACGAAACCCTTTACCCGAAGACATCCGAATCGCAAGTGCTCGCAACAGTCACTGCCCCGAGAGTATGCACCGCGCACGCGACCGAGTAAGGCCACTCAATGACATCCATTTCCCAGGCATATGCCACCTACGCGCTTTTTTGGTGCACCCCGCACGACAACTTCCGTCTCGACAAACATTAACGCTTTCCGCATCCAGAAAGACATGAAATGGCCACGCATGTCGGGTCATTGCAAAACGGATGCTCGGTTCACAGGAGCCTGGGAAGAACATCCCGTACGGAACCCTTTACCCGAAGACACCCGAATCGCACATGCTCGCAACAGTCACTGCCCCGAGAGTATGCACCGTGCACGCGACCGAGTAAGGCCACTCAGAGACATCCATTTCCCAGGCATATGCCACCTACGCACTTCTTTGGTGCACCCCGCACGACAACTCCCGTCTCGACAGCCTTAACGGTTTCCGCATCCAACCAAAAGCCTTGGCCATACTCGTCTGCAAGTTTAACTCCACAGACAGAGAGGACTTTGCCCTGCAAACCAGAGCAAGACGATAGTGCCTCGTAGAAAATGAAGACGAGATGGCCAAGACCGCACTTGTGTACAAGGCAACCAACCTTTCATCGCACTCCGGGCCACGCTAAAAACACTAGGAAAGGCTTAAAGGGTGGAGAGTGGGACAACGATGAAATATGAAAGCAGGACACTCACCTTACGTGCAACGATTCCCAACACTTGTTACTGTCGGAGCTCATGTATCGCAAAGATGGAACGTGCCAAGTGCCAAGGCCCATGGCAAATGCAACTGTCGTAAACTTCGGAACAAGCGCATCTTTCAGTCAAACAAATGACATACACACTGTCGCAATTCTCTACGACACTCGTGCGTGGCAAAATTCAACTAAATATGAAGATGAGAACTTCCAACTGCACAAGGGCTGGGCAGAACTACAAGAAATGCTCACTCCGCAATTTATTATCGCGCCTACCATCTCGGAAAGGGGTACAAGTGCACACGTTCATCCAAGCAAAGAGGATGAAATGGAGTGAAGGGGCAAGATCCAAAAGTTCCGGAGGTACAACTCCGAGAACAATCGAGAGCAATGCCGAATTACATGTCAACTCTGTTACTAGGCAAACAAGTGTTGTACCTGAAGAAATCGACAGTCCTCACAATGGCCCGAGGCCAATGCTCCGACTTAATCAATTTTCTCCAACAAACGCCATGCCACCTTTCACAAAGGGATTTTATCCATCCAAAACCGAATTAATCACTTGCAGCAAAGTGACCCAAGAGCTAGACGGGGGCTGACCCAGTAATTGTCTTCCATGTCACTACAACGAAACATTTGAACGACAACCGCTGTCGAACCCTTTCCAACTTGCACCGTCGAGTGACACAAAAGACACTACCATGGGCATGGGCAGCCCCCGCATAGCAAACGGGTGCCCTAATGCGCCCCTCCAATAGAATCAGTGCTAGTGCTCAAATTTTATATCTGAGCTACCAATCCGTCCAAGCACCAGCACTGATTCTCTTGGAGGGCCGCACCTACCCAAACGACTCAGAAGCTATACGCCGGTCCATTCACAAGAACGGAACTATCTCCGGCCAACTCCCTGTGAAGGCCGCATCTCTCCGTTCCACGCATGCAAGAACCAACGCATAGCTAACGAGTACCCGGATAGGATTCGCGGAAAGTACATAGCAAATCGCTTGTACCAAAGCGAACCGAAAGCTAGACGGGGGCTGACCCGAAGATTGCCTTCCATGTCACTGCGACGACACATTCGAACGACAACCGCTGCCGAACACTTTCCGACTTGCACCGTTGAGTGACCCGAAAGACAGGACTTTGGGCAGCCCCCGCATAGCAATCAGGTGGCTTCATGCCCCTCTAATAGAATCAGTGCTAGTGATCCGATTTTAAATCCGACTTACTCATCCGTCCGCGCACAAGCTCTGATTCTATTAGAGGGGCATGGGGGAGCTTCCGCGAACTACTACTCCCCTATATAAGTTATTAGTCCGGGTCTTTCTCTTCCGTAGAAATTTGAGACGTTGAGAATGGCTCCCAAACAATTCAAATCTTCCAAAAATTCAAGTGAAACGATGAGGAAAAAGCTCACAAAAAAATCAAATCTTCAAAAAATTCAAGTGAAACGAACAGAATAGCTCACAAAAAATTCAGGTCTTCCGAAAAAATCGAAGGGAAACGAAAAGAACAACTAGCAAAACATTCAAATTTTCCAAAACTTCAAGTAAAAGAAAGAACATAGCTCACCAAAAAAATCCATTTCTTCCAAAAACTCAAGTGAATCGAAGAGAGTAGGCTCACAAAAAATTAAAATCTTCCAAAAAAAAATCAAAGGAAACAAAAGAGGAGATCGCAAAAAATTCGAATCTTCCAATGAAACAAAAATGAGAATAGCAAACAAAAAATTCAAATCTTAATGCAGCATGCGACAGAGCAAATCGCTTGTGCCAAGCGACCCGGGAGCTAGACGGGGGCTGACCCAAAAATTGCGTTTCTTGTCAATGCGACGATGCGTTGGAACGACAACCGCTGTCGAACCCTTTCCTACTTGCAACGTCGACTGACACAAAAGACACGATCCTGGACAGGCCCCGCATAGAAAGCGGGTGGCCTAATGCGCCCCTCCAATAGAATCAGCGCTAGTGCTCAGATTTTAAATCCGAGATACCCAGCACTGATTCTCTTGGAGGGGGGCACCTACCCAAACGACTCAAAAGCTATACGCGGCTCCATTCACAAAAACAGAACTATCTCCGGCCAACTCCCTGTGAAGGCCGCATCTCTCCGTTCCGCTCGTGTAAGAGCCAACGCGTAGCTAACGAGTACGTGGATAGGGTTCGCGGAAAGTACATAGCAAATCACTTGTACCAAAGTGACCCGAAAGCTAGACAGGGGCTGACCCGTAGATTGCCTTCCATATCACTGCGACGACGCATTGGAACGACAACCGCTGCCGAACCCTTTCCGACTTGCACCGTCGAGCGACCCGAAAGACAGGACTTTGGGCAGCCCCCGCATAGCAATCAAGTGGCTTCATGCCCCTCTAATAGAATCAGTGCTGGTGATCCCATTTTGAAATCCGACCTACACATCCGTCCGATCACCGGCAATGATTCTATAAGAGGGGTATGGGGGAGCTTCCGCGAACAACACACAACTCCTCCCCTATATAAGTTATTAGTCCGAGTCTTGCTCTTGAGTGGAAATTTAAGCCGAAGAAACTGGCTCCCAAAAAATTCAAATCTTCCAAAAATTCAAGTGAAACGATGACAAAAAGCTCACAAAAAATCAAATCTTCCAAAAATTCAAGTGAAACGAACAGAATAGATCACAAAAAATTCAAGTCTTTCGAAAAAATCTAGGAAAACGAAAAGAATAGCTAGAAAACAAAATTCAAATCTTCCAGAAATTCAAGTAAAACAAAGAACATGGCTCACCAAAATAATTCATCTTCCAAAAATTCGTCATTCTTACCGCAATCCATCATCTTATCCGTCATAACGCGTATCCAACATATCCACGAGGAGGTAACCCAACTCGCTCGCATAGTTCCTCAAGTCAGATAACAATGCATCTAGATGAATCCAAATCGTTTTCGATCGAGACTTAGCAACTAATGTCGCACCCGCCTAGATTGACTTGAGATCCAATCCGCCGACACATATGATAACTAACTGATTCCAATGCAAAGCATCTTGAGCCATTGCGCACTCAAGTATCGGAAGTCGAAGCGACATAGCAAGTAGCTTGTACCAAGTGACCCGGGAGCTAGACGGGGGCTGACCCGAAGATCGCCTTTCTTGTCAATGCGACGATGTGTTGGAACGACAACCGCTGTCGAACCCTTTCCGAAGTGCACCGTCGACTGACCCAAAAGTTACGACCCTGGACAGCCCCCGCATAGCAAGCGGGTGGCCTAATGCGCCCCTCCAATAGAATCAGTGCTAGTGTTCATATTTTAAATCCGAGCTACCAATCCGTCCGAGCACCAGCACTGATTCTCTTGGAGGGGCGCACCTACCCAAACGACTCAAAAGCTATATACGCGGCTCCATTCACAAGAGCAGAACTATTTCCGGCCAACTCCCTGTGAAGGCCGCATCTCTTCGTTCCACGCATGCAAGAGCCAACGCATAGCTAACGAGTACCCGGATAGGGGTTCGCGGAAAGTACATAGCAGATCGCTTGTACCAAAGCAACCCAAAAGCTAGACGGGGGCTGACCCGAAGATCGCCTTCCATGTCACTGCGACGACGCATTGGAACGACAACCGCTGCCGAACCCTTTACGACTTGCACCGTCGAGCGACCTTCGAAAGACGGGACTTTGAGCAGCCCCCGCATAGCAATCAGGTGGCTTCATGCCCCTCTAATGGAATCAGTGCTGCTGATCGCGTTTTGAAATCTGACCTAATCATCCGTCCGTCTGTCGGATTTCAAAACGGGATCACCAGCACTGATTCTATTAGAGGGGCATGGGGGAGATTCCGCGGACAACACCTCCCCTATATAAGTTATTAGTCCAAGTCTTGCACTTCCGTAGAAATTTGAGCCGACGAGAATATCTCACAAAAATTTCAAATCTTTCAAAAATACGAGTGAAACAAAAAGAATAGATCACAAAAAATTCAGAAATTCCAAAAATTCAATTGAAACGAAGAGAATAGCTCACAAAAAAATCAAGGGAAAAAAAGAGAATAGCTCACAAATAAAATCAAATCTCCCAAAAATGCAAGTGAAACGAAGAGACTACAATCACAAAAAATGCACAACTTCCAAATATTCAATTGAAACGAAGAGAATAGCTCACAAAAAATGCAAGTCTTACAAAAAAATCAAGGGAAACAAAACAGAATAGCTCACAAAAAATTCAAATCTTCCAAAAAAACCAAGTGAAACAAACAGAATAGCTCACAAAAAATTCAAATCTTGCAAACATTCAAGTGAAAACGAAGAGAATAGCTCACAAAAACATTCAAAACTTCCAAAAATTCAAGTGAAAAGAATAAAATAATAGCCCACAAAAAATTCAAGTCTTCCAAAACAAAAAACCAAGGAAAAACGAAGAGAATAGCTCACAAAAAATCCAAAACTTCAAGTCAAAACGAAGAGAATTTTACTACCTCGCAACAAACAAAATTCAAATCTCGCAAAAATTCAAGTGAAACGAAGAGACTTAACTCAAAAAATTCAAATCTTCTTGCGACATGCAGACCCAAGAGCTAGACGGGGGCTCGCCCACAGATCGACTTCAGTATCACTATGACGACGCGCTGGAACGACTACCGCTGTCGAACCCTTCTCTGACTTCCGCCATCGAGTGACCCAAAAGACACGACCCAAGGGAGCCCACGCATAAAAATTGGGTGGCTTCATGCCCCTCCAATAGAATCTGTGCTGCTGCTCACATTTTTAAATCCGAGCGGCAAATCCGTCCGAGCACCAACACTCATTCACTTGGAGGGGCACCTATCCAAACGACCGAAAAGCTATACGCGGCTCCATTCGCAAGGCACGGAACTGTTTCAGGCCAACTCCCTGTGAAGGCCGCATCTCTGCGTTCCATGCGTGCTAGAGCCAACACATAGCTAACGAGTACCGGGATAGGTGTTCGCGGAAAGTACATAGCAGATCGCTTGTACCAAAGCAACCCAAGAGCTAGACAGGGGCTGACCCGAAGATCGCCTTCCATGTCGCTGCGACGACGCATTGGAACGACAACCGCTGCCGAACCATTTCCGACTTGCGCCGTCGAGCGACCTGAAAGATGAGACTTTGAGCAGCCCACGCATAGCAATCAGGTGGCTTCATGCCCCTATAATGGAATCAGTGCTGCTGATCCCGTTTTGAAATCCGACCTAATCATCCATCCGTCTGTCGGATTTCAAAACGGGATCACCAGCACTGATTCCATTAGAGGGGCATGGGGGAGCTTCCGCGAACAACACCTCCCCTATATAAGTTATTAGTCCAAGTATTGCACTTCCGTAGAAATTTGAGCCGAAGAGAATATCTCACAAAAATTTCAAATCTCTCAAAAATATAAGTGAAACAAAGAAGAATAGATCACAAAAAATTCAAAACTTCCAAAAATTCAATTGAAACGAAGAGAATAGCTCACAAAAAATGCAAGTCTTGCAAAAAAAATTCAAAGGAAAAGAAGAGAATAGCTCACAAAAAAAATCAAATCTCCCAAAAAATGCATCATGCATAACTTCCAAAAATTCAATTGAAACGAAGAGAATAGCTCACAAAAAATGCAAGTCTTCCAAAAAAATCAAAGGGAAATAAAGAGAATAGCTCACAAAAAATTCAAATCTTCCAAAAAACCAAGTGAAACGAAGAGACTACATCACAAAAAATGCATAACTTCCAAAAATTCAATTGAAACGAAGAGAATAGCTCACAAAAAACGCAAGTCTTCCCAAAAAAAAAACAAAAAAAAAAAAACAAAGGGAAACAAAGAGAATAGCTCACAAAAATTCAAATCTTCCAAAAAAAACCAAGTGAAACAAAGAGAATAGCTCACAAAAATTTCAAATCTTGCAAAAATTCAAGTGAAACGAAAGATAATAGCTCACAAAAAAATTCAGAACTTCCAAAAATTCAAGTCTTCCAAAAAAAAATCAAGGAAAAACGAAGACTTAAACTCACGAAAAATTCAAATCTCCTTGCGGCATGCAGACCCAAGAGCTAGACGGGGGCTCGCCCACAAATCGACTTCAGTATCACTATGATGACGCGCTGGAACGACTACCGTTGTCGAACCCTTCTCCGACTTGCGCCATCGAGTGACCCAAAAGAGGCGACCCAGGGGAGCCCCCGCATAGCAATCGGGTGGCTTCATGCCCCTCCAATAAAATCAGGCATGCTACTCACATTTTAAATCCGAGCCGCAAATCCGTCCGAGCACCAGCACTGATTCACTTGGAGGGGCACCCTATCCAAACGACCCAAAAGCTATACGCGGCTCCTTTCGCACGCACAGAACTGTTTCAAGCCGACTCCCTGTGAAGGCCGCATCTCTCCGTTCCACCCATGCAAGAAACAACGCATAGCTAACGAATACCCGGATAGGGTTTCGCGGAAAGTACAAGCAGATCGCTTGTACCAAAGCAACCCAAAAGCTAGACGGGGGCTGACCCGAAGATCGCCTTCCATGTCACAGCGACGACGCATTGGAACGACAACCGCTGTCGAACCCTTCCCGACTTTGCGTCATCGAGCGACCCGAAAGACGGGACTTTGAGCAGCCCCCGCATAGCAATCAGGTGGCTTCATGCCCCTCTAATGGAATCAGTGCTGCTGATCCCGTTTTGAAATCCGACCTAATCATCCGTCCGTCTGTCGGATTTCAAAACGGGATCACCAGCACTGATTCTATTAGAGGGGCATGGGGGAGCTTCCGCGGACAACACCTCCCCTATATAAGTTATTAGTCCAAGTATTGCACTTCCGTAGAAATTTGAGCCGAAGAGAATATCTCACAAAAATTTCAAATCTCTCAAAAATACAAGTGAAACAAAGAACAATAGATCACAAAAAATTCAAAACTTCCAAAAATTCAATTGAAATGAAGAGAATAGCTCACAAAAAATCCAAGTCTTGCAAAAAAAATCAAGGAAAAAGAAGAGAATAGCTCACAAAAAAATCAAATTTCCCAAAAATGCAAGTGAAACGAAGAGACTACATCACCAAAAAATGCATAACTTCCAAAAATTCAATTGAAACGAAGAGAATAGCTCACAAAAAATGCAAGTCTTCCAAAAAAAAATCAAGGGAAACAAAGAGAATAGCTCACAAAAAATTCAAATCTTCGAAAAAACCAAGTGAAACAAAGAAGAATAGCTCACAAAAAATTCAAATCCTGCAAAAATTCAAGTGAAAGGAAGAGAATAGCTCACAAAAAATTCAAAACTTCAAAAAATTCAAGTGAAACGAAGAGAATAGCTCACAAAAAATTCAAAACTTCCAAAAATTCAAGTGAAACGAAGAGAATAGCTCACAAAAAACTTCAAATCTCGCAAAAACTCCAGTGAAACGAAAAAGACTTAACTCACAAAAAATTCAAATCTTCTTGCCGCATGCAGACCCAAATGCTAGACCGGGGCTCGCCCACAGATCGACTTCAGTATCACTAATGACGACGCGCTGGAACAACTACCGTTGTTGAACCCTTCTCCGACTTGCGCCATCGAGTGACCCAGAAGAGACGACCCAGGGGAGCCCCCGCATAGCAATCAGGTGGCTTCATGCCCCTCCAATAAAATCAGGCATGCTACTCACATTTTAAATCCGAGCCGCAAATCCATCCGAGCACCAGCACTGATTCACTTGGAGGGGCACCCTATCCAAACGACCCAAAAGCTATACGCGGCTCCATTCGCACGCACAGAACTGTTTCAGGCCGACTCCCTGTGAAGGCCGCATCTCTTCGTTGCACACATGCAAGAGACAACGCATAGCTAACGAGTACCCGGATAGGGTTTCGCGGAAAGTACATAGCAGATCGCTTGTACCAAAGCAACCCAAAAGCTAGACGGGGGCTGACCCTAAGATCGCCTTACATGTCACAACGACGACGCATTGGAACGACAACCGCTGTCGAACCCTTTCCGACTTGCGCAATCGAGCGACCCGAAAGACGGGACTTTGAGCAGCCCACGCATAGCAATCAGGTGGCTTCATGCCCCTGTAATGGAATCAGTGCTGCTGATCCCATTTTGAAATCTGACCTAATCATCCGTCCGTCTGTCGGATTTCAAAACGGGATCACCAGCACTGATTCTATTAGAGGGGCATGGGGGAGCTTCCGCGGACAACACCTCCCCTATATAAGTTATTAGTCCAAGTATTGCACTTTCGTAGAAATTTGAGCCGAAGAGAATATCTCACAAAAATTTCAAATCTCTCAAAAATACAAGTGAAACAAAGAGAATAGATCACAAAAAATTCAAAACTTCCAAAAATTCAATTGAAATGAAGAGAATAGCTCACAAAAAATCCAAGTCTTGCAAAAAAAAAATCAAGGGAAAAGAAGAGAATAGCTCACAAAAAATGCAAGTCTTCCAAAAAAAAACAAGGGAAACAAAGAAAATAGCTCACAAAAAATTCAAATCTTCCAAAAAACCAAGTGAAACAAAGAAGAATAGCTCACAAAAAATTCAAATCCTGCAAAAATTCAAGTGAAACGAAGAGGATAGCTCACAAAAAACTCAAAACTTCCAAAAATTCAAGTGAAACGAAGAGAATAGCTCACAAAAAATTTAAGTGAAACGAAGAGAATAGCTCACAAAAACTTCAAATCTCGCAAAAACTCCAGTGAAACGAAAAAAAGAAAAAGACTTTAACTCACAAAAAATTCAAATCTTCTTGCGGCATGCAGACCCAAGTGCTAGACGGGGGCTGCACACAGATCGACTTCAGTATCACTAATGACGACGCGCTGGAACGACTACCGTTGTCGAACCCTTCTCCGACTTGCGCCATCGAGTGACCCAAAAGAGACGACCCAGGGGAGCCCCCGCATAGCAATCAGGTGGCTTCATGCCCCTCAAATAAAATCAGGCATGCTCCTCACATTTTAAATCTGAGCCGCAAATCCGTCCGAGCACCAGCACTGATTCGCTTGGAGGGGCACCCTATCCAAACGACCCAAAAGCTATACGCGGCTCCATTCGCACGCACAGAACTATTTCAGGCCGACTCCCTGTGAAGGCCGCATCTCTCCGTTCCACACATGCAAGAGCCAATGCATAGCTAACGAGTACCCGGATAGGGGTTCGCGGAAAGTACATAGCAGATCGCTTGTACCAAGCGACCCAAAAGCTAGACAAGGGCTAACCCGAAGATCGCCTTCCATGTCACTGCGACGACGCATTGGAACGACAACCGCTGTCGAACCCTTTCCGACTTGCGCCGTCGAGCGACTCGAAAGACGGGACTTTGAGCAGCCCCCGCATAGCAATCAGGTGGCTTCATGCCCCTCTAATGGAATCAGTGCTGCTGATCCCGTTTTGAAATCCGACCTGCTCATCCATCCGTCCGTCGGATTTCAAAACGGGATCACTAGCACTGATTCTATTAGAGGGGCATGGGGGAGCTTCCGCGGACAACACCTCCCCTATATAAGTTATTAGTCCAAGTATTGCACTTCCGTAGAAATTTGAGCCGAAGAGAATATCTCACAAAAATTTCAAATCTCTCAAAAATACAAGTGAAACAAAGAAGAATAGATCACAAAAAATTCAAAACTTCTAAAAATTCAATTGAAACGAAGAGAATAGCTCACAAAAAATGCAAGTCTTGCAAAAAAAAATTCAAGGGAAAAGAAGAGAATAGCTCACAAAAAAAATCAAATCTCCCAAAAATGCAAGTGAAACGAAGAGACTACATCACAAAAAATGCATAACTTCCAAAAATTCAATTGAAACGAAGAGAATAGCTCACAAAAAATGCAAGTCTTCCAAAAAAATCAAAGGAAACAAAGAGAATAGCTCACAAAAAATAGCTAGCTTGTGGCCCGGACGATCCGATCTCATGAAAACTGACTACATACCCGTGGCTCGGATCGACAAGCTAGCTCGGATCGGCGATCTGAGCTCATTCCATCATGCATTCCCGTCTTCTACTCCATAAATGACTCACCTCTTTGTATTCACTTGAGAACTAAACATCCTTTAGTTCAGCTCGAATCACAACGTGCACTAGAATCCGTTCCAGCTCGGGTCTCATCTCAAAGATCCTTGCATTCACCAACAACACCTCCCCTATATAAGTTATTAGTCCAAGTCTTGCTCTTCCGTAGAAATTTGAGGCGAAGAGAACAACTCGCAACAAATCCAAATCTTCCAAAAAATCAAGGGAAATGGGGAGAATAGCTCACAAATAATTCAAATCTTCAAAAAAATCAAGTGAAACGAGGAGAATAGCTCACAAAAAATTCAAATCTTCCAAATATCAAACCCAAAAGCTTCGCACACATTACAAATCAAACAGCTTGTACCGAGCGACCCAAACGCTAGACAAGGGCTCACCCTTAATAAGAGAATCAGTGTTTGACTTGTGGGCCGGGCGAGCCGATCTCATGAAAACTGCCTACATACCCGTGGCTCAGATCAGCGAGCTGACTCGGATCGTCGATCTGAGCTCATTCCATCATGCATTCCCGTGTTCTACTCCATAAAACGACTCACCTCTTTGTATTCACTTGAGAACTGAACATCCTTTAGCTCAGCTTGAATCACAACGCGCACTAGAATCCGTTCCAGCTCGGGTCTCATCTCAAAGATCCTTTCATTCACCAACAACACCTCCCCTATATAAGTTATTAGTCCAAGTCTTGCTCTTCCGTAGAAATTTGAGGCGAAGAGAACAACTCTCAAAAATTCCAATTCTTCCAAAAAAATCAAGGGAAACGGGGAGAATAGCTCACAAATAATTCAAATCTTCAAAAATATCAAGTGAAACGAGGAGAATAGCTCACAAAAAATTTAAATCTTCCAAATATCAACCCAAAAGCTTTGCACACATTACAAATCGAACAGCTTGTACCGAGCGACCCAAACGCTAGACAAGGGCTCACCCTTAATAAGAGAATCGATGTTTGACTTGTGGGCCGGGCGAGCCGATCTCATGAAAACTACCTACATACCCATGGCTCGGATCAGCGAGCTGGCTCGGATCGACGAGATAGCTCGGATCGACGATCTGAGATCATTCCATCATGCATTCCCATGTTCTACTCCATAGAATGACTCACCTCTTTGTATTCACTTGAGAACTGAACATCCTTTAGCTCAGCTCGAATCACAACGCGTACTAGAATCCGTTCCAGCTCGGATCTCATCTCAATGATTCTTACATTCACCAACAACACCTCCCCTATATAAGTTATTAGTCCGAGTCTTGCTCCCCCGTAGAAATGCTCGCCAACGCCGAAAGGTCACAAAAAATTTAAATCTCATAAATGACTCAGCTCGACGGGCTGGCTCGGATCGTACATACCCGTGGCTCGGATCGACGAGCTAGCTCGGATCGGCGATCTGAGCTCATTCCATCATGCATTCCCATGTTCTACTCCATAGAATGAGTCACCTCTTTGTATTCACTTGAGAACTGAACATCCTTTAGCTCAGCTCGAATCATAACGCGCACTAGAATCCGTTCCAGCTCGGGTCTCATCTCAGTGATCCTTACATTCACCAACAACACCTCCCCTATATAAGTTATTAGTCCGAGTCTTACTCCCCCGTAGAAATGCTCGCCAACGCCGAAAGGTCACAAAAAATTTAAATCTTGTAAAAGACTCAGCTCGACGGGCTGGCTCGGATCGCCGAGCTGGCTCGGATCGCCGAGCTGGCTCGGATCGCCGAGCTGGCTCGGATCGCCGAGCTGGCTCGGATCGCCGAGCTGGCTCGGATCGCCGAGCTGGCTCGGATCGCCGAGTTGAGCTCAATCCATCATGCATTCCCGTGTTCTACTCCATGGAATAACTCGCCTATTTGTAATCACTTGAGAATTCAACATCCTTTAGCTCAACTCGAATCACAACGCGCACTAGAATCCGTTCCAGCTCGGGTCTCATCTCAAAGATCCTTCCATCCACCAACACCACCTCCCCTATATAAGTTATTAGTCCAAGTCTTGCTCCCCCGTAGAAATGCTCGCCGACACGGATAGGTCACGAAAACTTTAAATCTCGTAAAAGACTCAGCTCGACAAGCTAGCTCGAATCCGTGAGCTGGCTCGGATCGACGAGCTGAGCTCAATCCATCATGCATTCCCGTGTTCTACTCCATAGAACAACTCACCTATTTGTATTCACTTGAGAACTCAACATCCTTTAGCTCAGCTCGAATCACAATGGGCACTAGAATCCATTCCATCTCGAGTCTCATCTCAAAGATCCTTACATCCACCAACAACACCTCCCCTATATAAGTTATTAGTCCGAGTCTTGCTCCCACGTAGAAATGCTTGCCGACGCCGATAAGTCACAAAAACTTAAAATCTCGTAAAAGGCTCGGATCGCCAAGCGAGCTGGCTCGGATCACCGAGCGAGCTGACTCGAATCGGCGAGCTGGCACGGTTTGCCGAGCGAGCCGGCTCGGTTTTCCAAGCTGGCTGGCTCGGATCGCCGAGCCGGCTCGGCTCAAATCGGATCGGATCCATCATGCATTCCCGTGTTCTACTCCATAAAACAACTTGCCTATTTGTATTCCTTTGAGAACTCAATATCCTTTAGCTTAGCTCTAATCACAATGCGCACTAGAATTTGTTCCAGCTTGGGTCTCATCTCAAAAATCCTCACATCCACCAACAACACCTCCCCTACGAGGATAAGTTATTAGTCCGAGTCTTTCTCCCCCATACAAATGCTTGCCGACGTCGATAGGTCGCAAAAAATTTAAATCTCGTAAAAGGCTCAACTTGACGAGCTGGCTCGGATCGTCGAGCTGGCTCAGATCGACAAGCTGGATCGGATCAACGAGCTGGCTCGGATCCGCGAGATGAGCTCAATCCATCATGCATTCCTGAGTTCTACTCCATAGAACAACTCGCCTATTCATATTCACTTGAGAACTCAACATCCTTAAGCTCAGCTCGAATCGTCTATGCACGAACCCATGCATAGCATTCAGGTATCAAATGGCATATCCAAAAATATCCGTAGAGAGCTAGCAAATCAATCATAGGCAGCATTGGCATAGATCGAGGTGAACATCATTTGATGCGATTTGACTAGTTACCATTGGGATGCCTTCGTGGCAATAGGGCCGACTTGAAACAAACCAACACAGCTTGATGTGATAGGGGTCATTTCATAATGACTGTTGGATGACTTTGTGGTGGTATGGCTAACTTACAATGGATGGGTGTAGTGTTGATGTGACAAGATCACCTCATACTAGAAATAGAGCTAACACGTCGACTGACTTGAACTGACATGTAAGGGACTCGATCCGAGGTGTAACAAAGGAGTTGTTTGGTGCACTCAGGAGTAGGGTCATGTCAGGGACTTGATTCGAGGAGCATTCATGGGGTTGTGCGACAAGTTGTTAATAGTTTTGGCCTGGGTAAGGTTTAGAGTCAAGTCGAGGTGTCATTCGAGCTGCATGAAGTAGCATGGACTGCTTTGTGCAGAGTGGCATTGGATCTTGTTGGGGACTCGATCCGAGGTGAAATCAACTAGGTATTGGAATGGGAAGTTGGGGACTTTTCCATGGGAGACTTGGAACATGTGCGAGATGGTGGCGTAATGAGCTAGTTCAGAACTATGTTGGACTATGAGATGCATTGGTTGCATGTACGTAGGAGGTCTTCATGACATTGGCTCGTGCAAGCCACAAGTCCTAATCTGGATGCAAGTTCACATCTTGAGGACAACTCATTAGTGGAGAAGTTCTCAAACTCAATTCTTGAGAGGTGTCTTGCTAGCTCAAATCGGTGAGTTGGCTCAGATCGGCTAGCTCAATCAGATTGGCGAGCTGGCTCCGATTGACGAGTTGGGCTCATCTCAGAGGTCGTTACATCCGTAAACAATACCTATCCCGTTATGACCCTAGAGATCTGGGTTACTTTGCCGACTCTAGTGATCCGGTGATCCAAGTCAATCCGGCGAATTGAGTCGATCCGGTGACCCGAGTTGTTCTGGTGATCTAAATTACTTATGTGACTGGAGTAATTCAAGTTGGGGGACTTGACAACTTGGCATGCTGAGCCGAATTCATTGATGAGTTGGCATACTCGTCAGCATAGGTATAGGAATGGGAAGTCATGGACTTTTCCATGAGAGACTTGGAATGAGTTAGCCTAGCTCACTTGTGAGTGGGGTCAAAAGTCACATTTGTTGACCTGAGTTGATCTCGCGACCTGAGCTGATTTGGCTGGCGGCCTGAGTTGGTGTGGTGACCCAAGTTGATCTGGCTAGCGACCTGAGTTGATCCAGCGATCCGACTTCATCCGTCGACCTGACCGAGTTGGTCAGGTGATCTGGTGACCCGACCTGACCTGGTTGGTGAGTCGAGTTGATGTGGCGACCCGAGTTGATCTGGCTGGCGACCCAAAATGATCCCGTGACCTGACCCGATCTGAAGACCTGACCCGACCCAACCCGAGTTGGTCTGGCAATCTGGTGACCCGAGTTGTTCTGGTTGGCGACTCGAGTCGATATGTTGACCCAAGTTGATCCGGTGACCCGACCCAATCCGGAGACCTGACCCGACCAAACTTGACCTAACTTTAGTTAGTCAGGTGATTTGGCGACCCAATATGATCTATATGGATACCTGAGTCGATGTAGGGACCCGAGTAGATTTGGCTGGCGGCCCGAGTCGATCTGACAACCCGTCCTAATCTGGAGACCCGAGTCGATCCGACGACTCGAGTTGATTCGGCAACCCGAGTGGATTTGACGACCTGTGTCGATCTGGTGACCCGAGTTGTTCTGGCGATCTGAGTTACTTATGCAACTCGAGTGATCTGAGCTGGTGGACTTGACAGCTTGGCATATTGGATCGAGGTGATCCAAGATTGAATGAGTTAGCACAGATCGAGGTGAACATCATTTGATGTGATTTAACTTGCGATCTGACTGGTTATCATTGGGATGCCTTCGTGGCAATAGGGCCGACTTGAAATAGAGATCTGAGTCGATCTGACGACTCCAGTGATTCGAGTCGATCTGGCAAGTCTAGCGATCCAAGTTGGCTAGGCAACTTCGTCAATCTAAGTTAGTCAGGTGATCTTGCGACCTGAGTTGATCTGGATGGTGACCCGAGTTGATCCGACTGGCAACCCAAGTTGTTTTGGGGACTCGAGTCGATCCAGAAACCCGAGTTGACTCGGCGATGCGAGTCGATCCAATGATCCGAATTACTTATGCGACTGGAGTAATTCAAGTTGGGGGACTTGACAGCTTGGCATGCTAAGGCGACTTCATTGATGAGTTGGCATACTTGTCAGCATTACTATTGTGCATATTAGATTGAGGTGATCCAAGTTTGAATGAGTTGGCATGGATCGAGGTGGACATCATTTGATGCAGTCTGACTAGTTATTGTTAGACGCAGTGTTGAAATGACCCGGGGTCATTTCATATAACCGCTGGGAGGCTTTCGTGGTAGTAGGGCAAGACCTGCGATGAGAACTTAACAAGGTCGCTGGCGGGGTCGAAACTCGTAGGAAAAAATGGATAAAGGAGGCTCTATACAAGGAAAAGAACAAAATTTTCAAGTTATAAAAAACTTAAATCACTAGAGCCATCCATGGAGTCACGCCTAGCTCGTTGGCGACGGGATCCCGGTGAGCTCGCTCACGAGCAAGATCTCGGACAGGATCCGGTCGAGCTCGTTGGCGATCCTCAGGGCGGGGTCAAAAGTCCTAAAAAAATAGACAAAGGAGGCTTCGTACAATGAAAAGAATGAAAAAACTAGAGTTGAAAAAGAAAACCACTCGTGCCATTCATGGAGTCACACCCAACTTAGTGACCCAAATTGATCGGGTGACCCGACCTAACCCGAGTTGGTTAGGTGATGTGGTGACCCGAGCTGATCTGGCTGACGACCCGAGTCGATGTGGCGACCTGAGTTGATCTGGTTGGCGACAAGAATTGATCTGGCAACCCGACCCGACCCAACTTGGCCTGGCAATCTGGTGACCCGAGTTGATCTGGTTGGTGACCCGAGTCAATTTGTTGACCTGAGTTGATCAGGCTGGCATACTTAGTTGACTTCATTGATGAGTTTGCATACTCGTTAGTATTACTATTATGCATATTAGATTGAGGCGATCCAAGTTTGAATGAGTTAGCCTAGCTCGCTTGCGAGTGGGGTCAAAACTCAAATTTGTTAACCCGAGTTGATCTGGCTGGTGACCCGAGTTGATTTGGTGACCCGAGCTGATTTGGCTGGCGACCTAAGTCGATGTGATGATCTGAGTTGATCTGGCTGGCGACCTGAGTTGATCTGGCGATCTGACTTCATCCGTCGACCTGACTCGAGTTGGTCAGGTGATCTAATGACCTGAGCTGATCTGGTTGGCGAGTCGAGTCGAGTCGATGTAGCAACTCGAGTTGATCTGGCTGGCGAGCTGAAATGATCCCGCGACTTGACCCAATCTGGAGACCTTACCCGACCTGACCTGAGTTGGTCTGGCGACCCAAGTTGATCTGGTTGGTGACTCGAGTCGATGTGTTGACCCGAGTTGATCTGGCTGGAGACCCAATTTGATCTGGTGACCCGACTCGATCCAGAGACCCGACCTAACCTAAGTTAGTCAGGTGATTTGGTGACCTGATTTGATCTATCTGGATACCCGAATCGATCCGATGAACCGAGTCGATCGGACGACCCATCCTGATCTGGAGACCTGAGTCGATCCGGTGACCTGCGTCAATACGGTGACCCGAGTCGATTCGAGGACTCGAGTCGATCCGGTGACCCGAGTCGATCTGGCGACCCGAGTCGATCTGATGACTCGAGTTAATTAGGTGACCCAAGTTGTTTTGGCAATACGAGTTACTTATGCGACTCGAGTGATCCGAGCTAGCAAACTAGACAGCTTGGCATATTGGAATGTGTTAACAACATAAGCTGATGTGTTGACCCGAGTTGATCATGTTAGTGACCCGAGTTGATCTAATTAGCGACCTGAGTTGATCCGGTGACCCGACCTGATCAGGAGACCTAACCCAACCTGACCTAAGTTAGTTAGGTGATTTGGTGACCCGAGCTGATCTATCTGGATACTCGAGTTGATGTGGCAACCTAAGTTGATCTGGCTGGTGACCCGAATTAATCTGGTGACCCGACCTGACCTGAGTTGGTTAGGTGATGTGGCAACCTGAGCTGATCTAGGTGATGACCCAAGTCGATGTGGTGACTTGAGTTAATCTAGCTAGCAACCCGAGTTGATCCAGCGACCTATCGCGATCTAGAGACCCGAGTCAAGCCGGCAACCCGAGTCGACCTAACGACCTGAGTGATCTAAGTTTATTATGGTAGTTGGAGTTACTTATGCGACTCGACTGATCTAAGTTGGAGGACTTGACAACTTGGCATACTGAGATGACTTCATTGATGAGTTTGCATACTCATCAGCATTACTATTGTGCATATTGGATGTGGTGACCTGAGTTGATCTGGCTAGGGACCTGATCTGGCTGGTGACCTAAGTCGATGTGGTGACCTAAGTTGATCTAGCTCAGGACCCGACTTGATCTGGTGACCCGACTTGATCTAGAGACCCCACCTGAGTTGAGTTCATCGAGCGATCTAGGGATCCAAGATGATCTAGCTGACTACCTGAGTCGATGTGGTGTCCCGAGTCGATCTGGCAACTCGAGTTGATCTGGCTGGCGACCCAAGTTGGCTAGGTGATGTGGCAACCTGAGTCAATGTGGCGATCAAGGCTGATTTGGTTGGCGACCTAAGTTGGTCAGGTGATCTGGTGACCAGAGCTGATCTAGCGACCCGAGTTGATCTAGTTGGCGACCCATGTGATGACCTAAGTTGATTTGGCTAGCGACACGAGTTGATCAAGTGACCCGTCCCGATCCAAAGACCTGAGTCGATTCGGCTATGTCAACCCAGCAACCTGAGTTGACTTGATGACCCGAGTCGACCCCGTGACCTGAGTCGACCTAGTGACCCGAGTCACTATGGTGACCTAATTTATTATGGCTATCTGAGTTACTTATGCGACTCGAGTGATCTAAGTTGGGGGACTTGACATACTGAGATGACTTCATTGATGTGTTTGCATACTCATCAACATTACTATTGTGCATATTAGATTTATGCGATCCAAGTTTAAATGAGTTGGCCTAGCTTGATCGTGAGCGAGGTCAAAAGTTGTAAAAAAAATAGACAAAGGAGGCTCCCTACGACAAAAAGAATGAAAAAACCAGAGTTAAAAAAAAATCACTCAGGCCATACATGGAGTCACGCCCTTCTTATTGTCGAGCTAGAAGCGGAGACTTGACTATGATAATACTTGAAGAGGAGTATGGGTCAATCATTCAAAAAGTGGACAGACTCACTGGAGATCTAAGTAGGTCAGGCTATCTAGTGACCTGACCTAATCTGGCTGGTGACCCGAGTCGATGTGGTGACCTGAGTTGATCTGGCTCGGGACCCGACTTGATCTGGTGACTCGACTCGATCTAGAGACCCCACCCGACCTGAGTTCATCGGGCGATCTGGTGATCTGAGATGATCTAGCTAACTACCTGAGTCGATGTCGTGTCCTGAGTTGATCTGGCGAACCGAGTTGGCCAGGTGATGTGGTGACCCAAGCTGATCTGGCTGGCGACCCGAGTCGGTTAGGTGATTTGGCGACCAGAGCAGATTTGGCTAGTGACCCAAGCTGATCTGGTGACCTGAGTTGATCTAATTGGTGACTCATGTGGTGACCCGAGTTGATCAAGTGACCTGTCCTGATCTAGAGACCCGAGTCGATCCAATAACCTGAGTTGACCCGGCGACCCGAGTCAACTTGACGACCCGAGTCAACCCAGCGACCTGCGTCGACCTAGTGACCCGCGTCGACCCAGTGACTCGCGTCGACCCAGTGACCCGTGTCGACCCAGTGACCCGTGTCAAACTGGCGACCCATGTCGAACCGGTGACTCGTGTTGACCTGACAACCCGCATCGACCTGGTGACCCAAGTCAACCCAAGTCGACTCGAGGCCCGAGTTGATCTGGCAACCCAAGTCGACCCGAGTCGACCCGATAACCTGAGTCAACCGAGTCACCTGAGTTGATCTGGCTGGTGACCCGAGTTGGCCAAGTAATGTGGCGACCTGAGTCAATGTGGTGACCCAAGCTGATCTGGCGACCACAGCTGATCTGGCTGGTGACCCAAGCTGATCTGGCGATCCGAGTTGATCTAGTTGGGGACCAGTGTGGTGACCTGAGTTGATCTCGCTAGCTACCTAACTTGATCTAGTTGGTGACCCGTGTGGTGACCGAGTCGACCCAGTGACCTGAGTCAATCGGTTGACCCAGTGACCTGAGTCAACTGAGTCAACCCGATGACAAGAGTCAATCGAGTCGACATGGTGACCTGAGATGACCGAGTCAGTCAGGTGATTGAGTCGACCCAGTGACCTGAATCGATTGAGTCGACCCGAGTCGACCAGGAGACCTTAGTAGACTAGGTCGACCCGTGTCAACCCAAGTCAACTTGAGGCCTGAGTCGATCCAGCAACCCAAGTCGACTCGGTGACCCGAGTCGACCCAGTGACCCAAGTCGACCTGATGACCTGAGTCAACCGAGTCGACCCGGTGACCCGAGTTGACCGAGTCGACCCAATGACCCGAGTCAATCGAGTCGACCCGAGTCGACCCAGCGACTGGGGTTTCTGTGGTGACCTAATTTATTATGGCAGTTGGAGTTACTCATTGGCGACCAGAGCTGATCTAGCAACCCGAGTTGATCTAGTTGGCGACCTAACCTGATCTAGCTGGCGAACTAATTTTGTCAGGTGATTTGGCGACAAGAGTTGATTTGGCTGGTGACCCAAGCTGATATGGTGACCTGAGTAAATCTAGTTGGGGACCCGTGTGGTGACTTGAGTTGATCTCGCTAGAAACTTGAGTTGATCCAATGACCCCTCCTGATCTAGAGGCCCGAGTCAACCCGAGTTGACCCGGTGACCCGAGTCACTCGAGTCGACCCGAGTCAATCGAGTCGACCCAGTGACTTGAGTCAACCGAGTCGACCCAGTGACCCGAATCAACCGAGTCGGTCAAGTGACTGAGTCGACCCGGTGACCTGAGTCGACTGAGTTGACCCAGTCGACCTGGTGACCTGAGTCGACAGAGTTGACCCAGTGACCTGAGTCAACTGAGTCGACCTGGTGACCCGAGTCAACTAAGTCGACCTAAGTCAGTCAGGTGATTAAGTCGACCCGAGTTGACCAAGTGACCCGAGTCAACCGAATCGACCGAGTGACCTGAGTCAACTGAGTCGACCCGATGACCCGAGTCAACTGAGTCGACCTGAGTCAACCGAGTCGACCGAGTCAACGTGGTGACCCGAGTCAACTGAGTCGGTCAGGTGACTAAGTCGACCCGAGTCAACCAGAGTCGACTGAGTCAACCTAGTGACCTGAATCAATTGAGTCGACCCGGTGACCTGAGTTGACTAGGTCGACCCGTGTCAACCCAAGTCGACTCGAGGCTTGAGTCAATCCAGCAACCCAAGTCGACTCGGTGACCCGAGTCGACCCAGTGACCCGATGACCCGAGTCGACCCGGTGACCCGAGTTGACCGAGTCGACCCAATGACCCGAGTCAACTGAGTCGACCCGGTGACCTGAGTCAACCAAGTCGACCCAGCGACCGGGGTTTTTATGGTGGCCTAATTTATTATGGTAGTCAGAGTTACTCACTGGCGACTAGAGCTGATCTAGCACCCCGAGTTGATCTAGTTAGCGACCTAACCTGATCTGGCTGGTGAACTAATTTTGTCAGGTGATCTGGCGATAAGAGCTGATCTGGTTGGTGACCCAAGCTGATATGGTGACTCGAGTAAATCTAGTTGCCGACCCATGTGGTGACCTGAGTTGATCTCGCTAGCGACTTGAGTTGATCCAATGACCCGTCTCGATCTAGAGGCTCGAGTCGAGCCAGCAACCCAAGTCGAGCTAGCAACCCGAGTCAACCGAGTCGACCTGATGACCTGAGCCAACCGAGTCGACTCGGTGACCCGGTGACCTGAATCAACCGAGTCGACCCGGTGACCAGAGTCGACTAAGTCGACCCAGTCGACCTGAGTCAACCGAGTCGACCCAGTGACCTGAGTCGACCCGATGACCCGAGCCAACCGAGTCGACCTAGTGACCCGGTGACCCGAATCAACCGAGTCGACCCGGTGACTAGAGTTGACTAAGTCGACCCAGTCGACCTGAGTCAACCGAGTCGACCCAGTGACCCGAGTCGACCCGATGACCCGAGCCAACCGAGTCGACCAGTGACCCGGTGACCCGAATCAACCAAGTCGACCCGGTGACCAGAGTCGACTGAGTCGACTCGGTGACCCGAGTCAACCGAGTCGATAGAGTTAACCCAGTGACCCGAGTCAACCGTGTCAACCCAATGACCTGAGTTGACATGGTGACCTGAGTCAACCAAGTTGACCTAAGTCAGTAAGGTGACTGAGTCGACCCGAGTCGACTCGGTGACCTGAGTCAACTGAGTCGACCTGGTGACCTAAGTCAACTAAGTCGACCCGGTGACCTGAGTTGACCCAGTGACATGAGTCAACCGAGTCGACCCGATGACTTGAGTCAACCGAGTCGACCCTGTGACCTGAGTCAACCGAGTCGACCCAGCGACCTGAGTCACTGTGGTGACCCAATTTATTATGGCAGTCGAAGTTACTGGCTGGCGACCCGAGTTGATCTAGTTGGTGACATAAGCTGATCTGGCTGGTGACCTAATTTTGTTAGGTGATCTGGTGACCAGAGCTGATCTAGCTGGTGACCCAAGCTGATCTGGCGACCTGAGTTGATCTAGTTGGCGACCCGTGTGGTGACCTGAGTTGATCTAGTTGGCGACCCGTGTGGTGACCTGAGTTGATCTCGCTAGCGACTTGAGTTGACCAAGTGACTCATCCCGATTTAGAGGCCTAAGTCGATCCGGCAACCCAAGTCAACCCGGTGACTTGAGTCAACCGCGTCGACCGAGTCAACCTAGTGACCCGAGTCGATCGAGTCGACTCGATGACCTGAGTCAACTGAGTTGACCCGATGACCTGAGTCAATTGAGTCGACCTGGTGACCCAAGTCAACCGAGTCGACCTAAGTCGACCCGGTGACTTGAGTCAACCGAGTCAACCCGGTGACCTGAGTCAACTGAGTCGACCGAGTTGACCTAGTGACCTAAGTCAACCAAGTCGACCCAGTGACCCGACTCGACCGAGTCGACCCAGCGACCCGAGTCGCTGTGGTGACCCAATTTATTATGGCAGTCAAAGTTATTGGCTAGCGACCAGAGTTGATCTAGCGACCTGAATTGATCTAGTTGGCAACCTAAGCTGATCTGGTTGTCGACCTAATTTTGTGAGGTGATCTAGTGACCAGAGCTAATTTGGCTGTCGACCTAATTTTGTGAGGTGATCTAGCAACCAGAGCTGATCTGGCTGGTGACCCAATCTGATCTGGCGACTCGAGTTGATCTAGTTGGCGACCTGTGTGGTGACCTGAGTTGATCTCGCTAGCGACTTGTGTTGATCTAGTGACCCATCCTGATCTAGAGGCTTGAGTTGATCCAACAACCCAAGTCGATCCGAGTCGACCGAGTCGACTCGATCATCCGAGTCAACCGAGTTGACCCGGTGACCCGAGTCGACCCGGTGACCTGAGTCAATCGAGTCGACCCGGTGACCTGAGTCAACTGAGTCAACCCAGTGACCTGAGTCAACCGAGTCGACCCGAGTCAACTGAGTTGACGCGGTGACCCGAGTCAACCAAGTCGATCGATTCAACCCGGTGATCCGAGTCGACCTGAGTCGACCGAGTCGGTTAGGTGACTGAGTCGACCCGATGACCTAAGTTGACCGAGTCGACCCAGTGACCTGACTCAATTGAGTCGACCCAGTGACCCGAGTCAACTGAGTCGACCCAATGACTCGAGTCAACCGAGTCGACCTGGTGACCCAAGTCAACTGAGTCGACCGAGTTGACCCGATGACCCGAGTCAACTGAGTCGACCCAGTGACCCAAGTCGCTGTGGTGACCTAATTTATTATGGCAGTTAAAGTTACTAGCTGGCGACCAGAGCTGAGCTGGCAACCTGAATTGATCTAGTGGGTGACCTAAGCTGATCTGGCTAGTGACCTAATTTTGTCAGGTCATCTGGAGACCAGAGCTGATCTGGCTGGTGACCCAAGTTGATCTGGTGACTCAAGTTGATCTAGTTGGCGACCCGTGTGGTGACCTGAGTTGATCTTGCTAGCGATTTGAGTTGATCCAGTGACCCGTCCTGATCCAGAGGCCTGAGTCAATCCGGCAACCCAAGTCGACTCGGTGACCCGAGTCTATCGAGTTGACCGAGTGACCTGAGTCAACCGAGTCGACTCGATGACCCGAGTCAACCGAGTCGACTCGATGACCCGAGTCAACCGAGTCGACTGAGTCGACGTGGTGTCCCGAGTCGGTCAGGTGACCGAGTCGACCCGAGTAAACCAGAGTCGACTGAGTTGACCTAGTGACCTGAATCAATTGAGTCAACCTAGTGACCTGAGTCGACTAGGTCGACCCGTGTCAACCCAAGTCGACTCGAGGCCTAAGTTGATTCGGCAACCCAAGTCGACTCGGTGACCCACGTCGACCGAGTCGACCCAGTGACCCGAGTTGACCCGATGACCCGAGTTGACCCGGTGACCCGAGTTGATCAAGTTGACTGAGTTGACTGAGTCGACCCAGCGACCAGGGTTTTTGTGGTGACCCAATTTATTATGGCAGTCGGAGTTACTCACTGGCGACCAGAGCTAATCTAGCGACCTGAGTTGATCTAATTGGTGACCTAACCTGATCTGGTTGGTGAACTAATTTTGTCAGGTGATCTGGTGACAAGAGCTGATCTGGTTGGTGACCCAAGCTGATATGGCGACCTGAGTAAATCTAGTTGGTGATCCGTGTGGTGACCTGAGTTGATCTCGCTAGCGACTTGAGTTGATCCAGTGACCCATCCCGATCCAGAGGCCCGAGTCGAGCCGGCAACCCAACTCGACCTGAGTCAATCGAGTCGACTCGAGTCCACCGAGTCGACCCAGTGACCCGAGTCAACCTGGTCAACTCGATGACCCGAGCCAACCGAGTCGACCCAGTGACCCGGTGACTCGAATCAACTGAGTCGACCCGGTGACCAGAGTTGACTAAGTCGACCCAGCTGACTTGGTGACCTGAGTCGACAGAGTTGACCTAGTGACCTGAGTCAACCGTGTTGACCTGATGACCTAAGTTGACCTGGTGACCCAAGTCAACCAAGTCTACCTAAGTTAGTAAGGTGACTGAGTTGACCCGAGTCGACCTAGTGACCTGAGTCAACCGAGTCGACCTGGTGACTCGAGTCGACCCAGTGACATGAGTCAACTGAGTCGACCCAATGACCTGAGTCAACTGAGTCAACCGAGTCGACCCTATGACCTGAGTCAACCAAGTTGACCTAGCGACCCGAGTCACTATGGTGACCCAATTTATTATGGCAGTCAAAGTTATTGGCTGGCGACCTGAGTTGATCTAGTTGGTGACATAAGCTGATATGGCGACCAGAGCTGATCTAGCTGGTGACCCAAGCTAATCTGGTGACCCAAGTTGATCTAGTTGGCGACCCATGTGGTGACCTGAGTTGATCTCGCTAGTAACTTGAGTTGACCCGATGATCCATCTTGATCTAGAGGCCCGAGTCGATCCGGCAACCCAAGTCGACCTGGTGACCTGAGTCAACCGCGTCGACCGACTCGACCCAGTGACCTGAGTCAACTAAGTTGACCTGATGACTTGAGTCAACTGAGTTGACCCAATGACCGGAGTCAACTGAGTTGACCCGATGACCTGAGTCAACTGAGTTAACACGATGACTCGAGGCAACCAAGTCGACCCAAGTCGACCGAGTCAGTCAGGTGACTGAGTCGACCTAAGTCGACCTAGTGACCTGAGTCGACCGAGTCAACCCGGTGACTCGAGTCAACAGAGTCGACCGAGTCGACCCAGTGACCCGTGTCAACCGAGTTGACCTGGTGACCCGAGTCGATCGAGTCGACCCAGCGACCTGAGTCACTATGGTGACCTAATTTATTATGGCAGTCAGAGTTACTGGCTGGTGACTAGAGCTGATCTGGTGACCTGAATTGATCTAGTTGGCAACCTAAGCTGATTTGGCTGTCGACCTAATTTTGTGAGGTGATCTGGCGACCAGAGCTGATCTGGCTAGTGACCCAATCTGATTTGGTGACCTGAGTTGATCTAGTTGGTGACCCGTGTGGTGACCTGAGTTGATCTCACTAGCGACTTGTGTTGATCTAGTGACCCATCCCAATCTAGAGGCCTGAGTCGATCCGGCAACCCAAGTCGATTCGAGTTGACTCGGTGACCCGAGTCAACCGAGTCGACCCAGTGACCTGAGTCAATTGAGTCAACCCAGTGACCTGAGTCAACCGAGTCGACCCGATGACCCGAGTCAACCGAGTCAACCCGATGACCCGAGTCAACCGAGTCGACGCAGTGACCTGAGTCAACCAAGTCGATGCGGTGACCCAAGTCAACCGAGTCGACCCGGTGACCTGAGTCAACCGAGTTGACCTGAGTCAACCCGACGACCTGAGTCGACCCGATGACCCGACTCGATCGAGTCGACCTGGTGACCTGACTCGACCGAGTCGACCCAATGACCCGAGTCAACCGAGTCGACCCGGTGACCCGAGTCAACTGAGTCGACCGAGTTCACCCGGTGACCTGAGTCAATTGAGTCGACCCAGTGACCCAAGTTGCTAGTGACCTAATTTTGTTAGGTGATCTGGAGACCAGAGTTGATCTGGTTGGTGACCCAAGCTAATCTGGCGACCAGAGTTGATCTAGTTGGTGACCCGTGTGGTGACCTAAGTTGATCTTGCTAGCAACTTGAGTTGATCCAGTAACCCATCCTGATCCAGAGGCCTGAGTCGATCTGGTAACCCAAGTCGACCTGAGTCGACCTGGTGACCCGACTCAACCGAGTCGACCCGATGACCCGAATCAACCAAGTCGACCTGATGACCCGAGTCAACCAAGTCGACCTTGTGACCCGAGTCAACCAAGTCGACCCGAGTCAGTCAGGTGACTGAGTCAACCCGGTGACCTGAGTCGATTAAGTCAACGGAGTCCACCCAATGACCTGAGTCAACTGAGTCGATCGTGTCAACCCAGTAACCTAAGTCAACCCGGTGAATCGAGTCAACTGAGTCGATCGAGTCGACCCGGTGACCTGAGTCAACTGAGTCGACCTGAGTCGACTGAGTCAACCCAGTTACCTGAGTCACTGTGGTGACCTAATTTATTATGGTAGTCAGAGTTACTGGCTGGTGACCTAAGCTAATCTGGCTGGTGACTTAAGTTTGTCAGGTGATCTAGCGACCAGAGTTGATCTGGTTGGTGACCCAAGCTGATCTGGCGATGTGAGTTGATCTAGTTGGCGACCCGTGTGGTGACCTGAGTTGATCTCGCTAGCGACTTGAGTTGATCCAGTGACCCGTACTGATCCAGAGGCCCGAGTCGATCTGACAACCCAAGTCGACCCGGTGACCCGAGTCAACTTGGTGACTCGAGTCGATCCGATGACCTGAGTCAACTGAGTCATCCCGAGTCGACCGAGTCAGTCAGGTGACTGAGTCGACCCGGTGACCTGAGTCAACCAAGTCGACCTGGTGACCCAAGTCCATCGAGTCGACCGAGTCGACCCAGTGACCTGATTCAACCAAGTCGACCTGGTGACCCGAGTCAACCGAGTCGACCTGGTGACCCGAGTCGCTGTGGTGACCCAATTTATTATGGCAGTCAAAGTTTTTGGCTGGCAACCAGAGCTGATCTGGCGACCTGAGTTGATCTAGTTAGCGACCTAAGCTGATCTAGTTGGCGACCTAAGATGAAATGGTTGGTGACCCAGGCTGATCTAGTTAGTGACCTGATTTTGTCAGGTGATCTAGCGACTAGAGCTGATCTAGCTGGTGACCCAAGCTGATCTAGTGACCCGAGTTGATCTAGTTGGTTACCTGTGTGGTGACCTGAGCTGATCTCGCTAGCAACTTGAGTTGATCTAGTGACCCGTGCAATCTAGAGGCCCGAGTAGATCCGACAACCCAAGTCGACTTGAGTCGACCTGAGTCAACCGAGTCAGCTGAGTCGACCTAAGTCACCCTAGTCGACCCGGTGATCCAAGTCAACTGAGTTGACTCAAGTTGACTGCGTCGACCCGAGTCGACCGGGTCGGTCAGGTGACTGACTCGACCTGAGTCGATTTGGCTACCTGAGTCAACTCGGTGACCCGAGTCGATCGAGTCGACCGAGTCGACCAAGTCCACCCAGTGACCTGAGTCACCTTAGTCGACCGAGCGACCAGAGTCGTTGTAGTGACCTAATTTATTATGGCAGTATGAGTTACCGACTAGCGAGCAGAGTTGATCTAGCCACCCGAGATGATCTAGTTTGCGACCTGAGTTGATCTAGTTGGTGACCCGAGTTGATCTGCCTGTTGACCTAATTTTGTCAAGTGATCTAGCGACCAGAGCTGATCAAGCCGAGCGGAACCGAACCGGTCGAGCTCTCCGGGGAGCGGCGGGGCGGGATCGGCGCCGAGCTCGCTCCCGGGCGGGGTCGAAACTCGCGGAAAAAAAATGAACAAAGGAGGCCCCGTACGAGGATAAGAACGAAAAAACCAGAGTTAAATTAAAAAAAAAAAAAAAAAAAAAAAAAAAATTACTTTCGGGTCATACGTGTAGCCACGCCCAGCTCGCCCGCGGACGGGATCCCCATCGAGCTCGTCGAGCCGAGCGGCGCTCGCGGGCGGGGTCCGATCCGAGCGGAACCGAACCGGTCGAGCTCTCCGGGGAGCGGCGGGGCGGGATCGGCGCCGAGCTCGCTCCGGGGCGGGGTCGAAACTCGCGGAAAAAAAATGAACAAAGGAGGCTCCGTACGAGGATAAGAACGAAAAAACCAGAGTTAAAAAAAAAAAAAAAAAAAAAAAAAATACATTCGCGTCATACGTGTAGCCACGCCCAGCTCGCCCGCGGACGGGATCCCCATCGAGCTCGTCGAGCCGAGCGGCGCTCGCGGGCGGGGTCCGATCCGAGCGGAACCGAACCGGTCGAGCTCTCCGGGGAGCGGCGGGGCGGGATCGGCGCCGAGCTCGCTCCCGGGCGGGGTCGAAACTCGCGGAAAAAAAATGAACAAAGGAGGCTCCGTACGAGGATAAGAACGAAAAAACCAGAGTTTAAAAAAAAATTAAAAAAAAAAAATTACATTCGGGTCATACGTGTAGCCACGCCCAGCTCGCCCGCGGACGGGATCCCCATCGAGCTCGTCGAGCCGAGCGGCGCTCGCGGGCGGGGTCCGATCCGAGCGGAACCGAACCGGTCGAGCTCTCCGGGGAGCGGCGAGGCGGGATCGGCGCCGAGCTCGCTCCCGGGCGGGGTCGAAACTCGCGGAAAAAAAATGAACAAAGGAGGCTCCGTACGAGGATAAGAACGAAAAAACCAGAGTTAAAAAAAAAAAAAAAAAAAAAAAAAAATTACATTCGGGTCATACGTGTAGCCACGCCCAGCTCGCCCGCGGACGGGATCCCATTCGAGCTCGTCGAGCCGAGCGGCGCTCGCGGGCGGGGTCCGATCCGAGCGGAACCGAACCGGTCGAGCTCTCCGGGGAGCGGCGGGGCAGGATCGGCGCCGAGCTCGCTCCCGGGCGGGGTCGAAACTCGCGGAAAAAAAATGAACAAAGGAGGCTCCGTACGAGGATAAGAACGAAAAAACCAGAGTTAAAAAAAAAAAAAAAAAAAAAATTACATTCGGGTCATACGTGTAGCCACGCCCAGCTCGCCCGCGGACGGGATCCCCATCGAGCTCGTCGAGCCGAGCGGCGCTCGCGGGCGGGGTCCGATCCGAGCGGAACCGAACCGGTCGAGCTCTCCGGGGAGCGGCGGGGCGGGATCGGCGCCGAGCTCGCTCCCGGGCGGGGTCGAAACTCGCGGAAAAAAAATGAACAAAGGAGGCTCCGTACGAGGATAAGAACGAAAAAACCAGAGTTAAAAAAAAAAAAAAAAAAAAAAAAAATACATTCGCGTCATACGTGTAGCCACGCCCAGCTCGCCCGCGGACGGGATCCCCATCGAGCTCGTCGAGCCGAGCGGCGCTCGCGGGCGGGGTCCGATCCGAGCGGAACCGAACCGGTCGAGCTCTCCGGGGAGCGGCGGGGCGGGATCGGCGCCGAGCTCGCTCCCGGGCGGGGTCGAAACTCGCGGAAAAAAAATGAACAAAGGAGGCTCCGTACGAGGATAAGAACGAAAAAACCAGAGTTAAAAAAAAAAAAAAAAAAAAAAAAAAAATTACATTCGGGTCATACGTGTAGCCACGCCCAGCTCGCCCGCGGACGGGATCCCCATCGAGCTCGTCGAGCCGAGCGGCGCTCGCGGGCGGGGTCCGATCCGAGCGGAACCGAACCGGTCGAGCTCTCCGGGGAGCGGCGGGGCGGGATCGGCGCCGAGCTCGCTCCCGGGCGGGGTCGAAACTCGCGGAAAAAAAATGAACAAAGGAGGCCCCGTACGAGGATAAGAACGAAAAAACCAGAGTTACAAAAAAAAAAAAAAAAAAAAAAAATTACTTTCGGGTCATACGTGTAGCCACGCCCAGCTCGCCCGCGGACGGGATCCCCATCGAGCTCGTCGAGCCGAGCGGCGCTCGCGGGCGGGGTCCGATCCGAGCGGAACCGAACCGGTCGAGCTCTCCGGGGAGCGGCGGGGCGGGATCGGCGCCGAGCTCGCTCCGGGGCGGGGTCGAAACTCGCGGAAAAAAAATGAACAAAGGAGGCTCCGTACGAGGATAAGAACGAAAAAACCAGAGTTAAAAAAAAAAAAAAAAAAAAAAAAAATACATTCGCGTCATACGTGTAGCCACGCCCAGCTCGCCCGCGGACGGGATCCCCATCGAGCTCGTCGAGCCGAGCGGCGCTCGCGGGCGGGGTCCGATCCGAGCGGAACCGAACCGGTCGAGCTCTCCGGGGAGCGGCGGGGCGGGATCGGCGCCGAGCTCGCTCCCGGGCGGGGTCGAAACTCGCGGAAAAAAAATGAACAAAGGAGGCTCCGTACGAGGATAAGAACGAAAAAACCAGAGTTAAAAAAAAAATTAAAAAAAAAAAATTACATTCGGGTCATACGTGTAGCCACGCCCAGCTCGCCCGCGGACGGGATCCCCATCGAGCTCGTCGAGCCGAGCGGCGCTCGCGGGCGGGGTCCGATCCGAGCGGAACCGAACCGGTCGAGCTCTCCGGGGAGCGGCGAGGCGGGATCGGCGCCGAGCTCGCTCCCGGGCGGGGTCGAAACTCGCGGAAAAAAAATGAACAAAGGAGGCTCCGTACGAGGATAAGAACGAAAAAACCAGAGTTAAAAAAAAAAAAAAAAAAAAAAAAAAATTACATTCGGGTCATACGTGTAGCCACGCCCAGCTCGCCCGCGGACGGGATCCCCATCGAGCTCGTCGAGCCGAGCGGCGCTCGCGGGCGGGGTCCGATCCGAGCGGAACCGAACCGGTCGAGCTCTCCGGGGAGCGGCGGGGCGGGATCGGCGCCGAGCTCGCTCCCGGGCGGGGTCGAAACTCGCGGAAAAAAAATGAACAAAGGAGGCTCCGTACGAGGATAAGAACGAAAAAACCAGAGTTTTAAAAAAAAAAAAAAAAAAAAATTACATTCGGGTCATACGTGTAGCCACGCCCAGCTCGCCCGCGGACGGGATCCCCATCGAGCTCGTCGAGCCGAGCGGCGCTCGCGGGCGGGGTCCGATCCGAGCGGAACCGAACCGGTCGAGCTCTCCGGGGAGCGGCGGGGCGGGATCGGCGCCGAGCTCGCTCCCGGGCGGGGTCGAAACTCGCGGGAAAAAAATGAACAAAGGAGGCTCCGTACGAGGATAAGAACGAAAAAACCAGAGTTAAAAAAAAAAAAAAAAAAAAAAAATTACATTCGGGTCATACGTGTAGCCACGCCCAGCTCGCCCGCGGACGGGATCCCCATCGAGCTCGTCGAGCCGAGCGGCGCTCGCGGGCGGGGTCCGATCGGAGCGGAACCGAACCGGTCGAGCTCTCCGGGGAGCGGCGGGGCGGGATCGGCGCCGAGCTCGCTCCCGGGCGGGGTCGAAACTCGCGGAAAAAAAATGAACAAAGGAGGCTCCGTACGAGGATAAGAACGAAAAAACCAGAGTTAAAAAAAAAAAAAAAAAAAAAAATTACATTCGGGTCATACGTGTAGCCACGCCCAGCTCGCCCGCGGACGGGATCCCCATCGAGCTCGTCGAGCCGAGCGGCGCTCGCGGGCGGGGTCCGATCCGAGCGGAACCGAACCGGTCGAGCTCTCCGGGGAGCGGCGGGGCGGGATCGGCGCCGAGCTCGCTCCCGGGCGGGGTCGAAACTCGCGGAAAAAAAATGAACAAAGGAGGCCCCGTACGAGGATAAGAACGAAAAAACCAGAGTTAAAAAAAAAAAAAAAAAAAAAAAAAAAAAAAAAAAAAAACTTTCGGGTCATACGTGTAGCCACGCCCAGCTCGCCCGCGGACGGGATCCCCATCGAGCTCGTCGAGCCGAGCGGCGCTCGCGGGCGGGGTCCGATCCGAGCGGAACCGAACCGGTCGAGCTCTCCGGGGAGCGGCGGGGCGGGATCGGCGCCGAGCTCGCTCCGGGGCGGGGTCGAAACTCGCGGAAAAAAAATGAACAAAGGAGGCTCCGTACGAGGATAAGAACGAAAAAACCAGAGTTTTAAAAAAAAAAAAAAAAAAAATTACATTCGGGTCATACGTGTAGCCACGCCCAGCTCGCCCGCGGACGGGATCCCCATCGAGCTCGTCGAGCCGAGCGGCGCTCGCGGGCGGGGTCCGATCCGAGCGGAACCGAACCGGTCGAGCTCTCCGGGGAGCGGCGGGGCGGGATCGGCGCCGAGCTCGCTCCCGGGCGGGGTCGAAACTCGCGGAAAAAAAATGAACAAAGGAGGCTCCGTACGAGGATAAGAACGAAAAAACCAGAGTTAAAAAAAAAAAAAAAAAAAAAATTACATTCGGGTCATACGTGTAGCCACGCCCAGCTCGCCCGCGGACGGGATCCCCATCGAGCTCGTCGAGCCGAGCGGCGCTCGCGGGCGGGGTCCGATCCGCGGAACCGAACCGGTCGAGCTCTCCGGGGAGCGGCGGGGCGGGATCGGCGCCGAGCTCGCTCCGGGGCGGGGTCGAAACTCGCGGAAAAAAAATGAACAAAGGAGGCTCCGTACGAGGATAAGAACGAAAAAACCAGAGTTAAAAAAAAAAAAAAAAAAAAAAAAAATACATTCGCGTCATACGTGTAGCCACGCCCAGCTCGCCCGCGGACGGGATCCCCATCGAGCTCGTCGAGCCGAGCGGCGCTCGCGGGCGGGGTCCGATCCGAGCGGAACCGAACCGGTCGAGCTCTCCGGGGAGCGGCGGGGCGGGATCGGCGCCGAGCTCGCTCCCGGGCGGGGTCGAAACTCGCGGAAAAAAAATGAACAAAGGAGGCTCCGTACGAGGATAAGAACGAAAATACCAGAGTTAAAAAAAAAAAAAAAAAAAAAAAAAAAAATTACATTCGGGTCATACGTGTAGCCACGCCCAGCTCGCCCGCGGACGGGATCCCCATCGAGCTCGTCGAGCCGAGCGGCGCTCGCGGGCGGGGTCCGATCCGAGCGGAACCGAACCGGTCGAGCTCTCCGGGGAGCGGCGGGGCGGGATCGGCGCCGAGCTCGCTCCCTGGCGGGGTCGAAACTCGCGGAAAAAAAATGAACAAAGGAGGCTCCGTACGAGGATAAGAACGAAAAAACCAGAGTTTTAAAAAAAAAAAAAAAAAAAAATTACATTCGGGTCATACGTGTAGCCACGCCCAGCTCGCCCGCGGACGGGATCCCCATCGAGCTCGTCGAGCCGAGCGGCGCTCGCGGGCGGGGTCCGATCCGAGCGGAACCGAACCGGTCGAGCTCTCCGGGGAGCGGCGGGGCGGGATCGGCGCCGAGCTCGCTCCCGGGCGGGGTCGAAACTCGCGGGAAAAAAATGAACAAAGGAGGCTCCGTACGAGGATAAGAACGAAAAAACCAGAGTTAAAAAAAAAAAAAAAAAAAAAAAAAAAAATTACATTCGGGTCATACGTGTAGCCACGCCCAGCTCGCCCGCGGACGGGATCCCCATCGAGCTCGTCGAGCCGAGCGGCGCTCGCGGGCGGGGTCCGATCTGAGCGGAACCGAACCGGTCGAGCTCTCCGGGGAGCGGCGGGGCGGGATCGGCGCCGAGCTCGCTCCCGGGCGGGGTCGAAACTCGCGGAAAAAAAATGAACAAAGGAGGCTCCGTACGAGGATAAGAACGAAAAAACCAGAGTTAAAAAAAAAAAAAAAAAAAAAAATTACATTCGGGTCATACGTGTAGCCACGCCCAGCTCGCCCGCGGACGGGATCCCCATCGAGCTCGTCGAGCCGAGCGGCGCTCGCGGGCGGGGTCCGATCCGAGCGGAACCGAACCGGTCGAGCTCTCCGGGGAGCGGCGGGGCGGGATCGGCGCCGAGCTCGCTCCCGGGCGGGGTCGAAACTCGCGGAAAAAAAATGAACAAAGGAGGCTCCGTACGAGGATAAGAACGAAAAAACCAGAGTTTAAAAAAAAAAAAAAAAAAAAAATTACATTCGGGTCATACGTGTAGCCACGCCCAGCTCGCCCGCGGACGGGATCCCCATCGAGCTCGTCGAGCCGAGCGGCGCTCGCGGGCGGGGTCCGATCCGAGCGGAACCGAACCGGTCGAGCTCTCCGGGGAGCGGCGGGGCGGGATCGGCGCCGAGCTCGCTCCCGGGCGGGGTCGAAACTCGCGGGAAAAAAATGAACAAAGGAGGCTCCGTACGAGGATAAGAACGAAAAAACCAGAGTTAAAAAAAAAAAAAAAAAAAAAAAAAAAAAATTACATTCGGGTCATACGTGTAGCCACGCCCAGCTCGCCCGCGGACGGGATCCCCATCGAGCTCGTCGAGCCGAGCGGCGCTCGCGGGCGGGGTCCGATCGGAGCGGAACCGAACCGGTCGAGCTCTCCGGGGAGCGGCGGGGCGGGATCGGCGCCGAGCTCGCTCCCGGGCGGGGTCGAAACTCGCGGAAAAAAAATGAACAAAGGAGGCTCCGTACGAGGATAAGAACGAAAAAACCAGAGTTAAAAAAAAAAAAAAAAAAAAAAATTACATTCGGGTCATACGTGTAGCCACGCCCAGCTCGCCCGCGGACGGGATCCCCATCGAGCTCGTCGAGCCGAGCGGCGCTCGCGGGCGGGGTCCGATCCGAGCGGAACCGAACCGGTCGAGCTCTCCGGGGAGCGGCGGGGCGGGATCGGCGCCGAGCTCGCTCCCGGGCGGGGTCGAAACTCGCGGAAAAAAAATGAACAAAGGAGGCCCCGTACGAGGATAAGAACGAAAAAACCAGAGTTAAAAAAAAAAAAAAAAAAAAAAAAAAAAAAAAAAAAAAACTTTCGGGTCATAAGTGTAGCCACGCCCAGCTCGCCCGCGGACGGGATCCCCATCGAGCTCGTCGAGCCGAGCGGCGCTCGCGGGCGGGGTCCGATCCGAGCGGAACCGAACCGGTCGAGCTCTCCGGGGAGCGGCGGGGCGGGATCGGCGCCGAGCTCGCTCCGGGGCGGGGTCGAAACTCGCGGAAAAAAAATGAACAAAGGAGGCTCCGTACGAGGATAAGAACGAAAAAACCAGAGTTTTAAAAAAAAAAAAAAAAAAAATTACATTCGGGTCATACGTGTAGCCACGCCCAGCTCGCCCGCGGACGGGATCCCCATCGAGCTCGTCGAGCCGAGCGGCGCTCGCGGGCGGGGTCCGATCCGAGCGGAACCGAACCGGTCGAGCTCTCCGGGGAGCGGCGGGGCGGGATCGGCGCCGAGCTCGCTCCCGGGCGGGGTCGAAACTCGCGGAAAAAAAATGAACAAAGGAGGCTCCGTACGAGGATAAGAACGAAAAAACCAGAGTTAAAAAAAAAAAAAAAAAAAAAATTACATTCGGGTCATACGTGTAGCCACGCCCAGCTCGCCCGCGGACGGGATCCCCATCGAGCTCGTCGAGCCGAGCGGCGCTCGCGGGCGGGGTCCGATCCGAGCGGAACCGAACCGGTCGAGCTCTCCGGGGAGCGGCGGGGCGGGATCGGCGCCGAGCTCGCTCCGGGGCGGGGTCGAAACTCGCGGAAAAAAAATGAACAAAGGAGGCTCCGTACGAGGATAAGAACGAAAAAACCAGAGTTAAAAAAAAAAAAAAAAAAAAAAAAATACATTCGCGTCATACGTGTAGCCACGCCCAGCTCGCCCGCGGACGGGATCCCCATCGAGCTCGTCGAGCCGAGCGGCGCTCGCGGGCGGGGTCCGATCCGAGCGGAACCGAACCGGTCGAGCTCTCCGGGGAGCGGCGGGGCGGGATCGGCGCCGAGCTCGCTCCCGGGCGGGGTCGAAACTCGCGGAAAAAAAATGAACAAAGGAGGCTCCGTACGAGGATAAGAACGAAAAAACCAGAGTTAAAAAAAAAATTAAAAAAAAAAAATTACATTCGGGTCATACGTGTAGCCACGCCCAGCTCGCCCGCGGACGGGATCCCCATCGAGCTCGTCGAGCCGAGCGGCGCTCGCGGGCGGGGTCCGATCCGAGCGGAACCGAACCGGTCGAGCTCTCCGGGGAGCGGCGGGGCGGGATCGGCGCCGAGCTCGCTCCCGGGCGGGGTCGAAACTCGCGGGAAAAAAATGAACAAAGGAGGCTCCGTACGAGGATAAGAACGAAAAAACCAGAGTTAAAAAAAAAAAAAAAAAAAAAAAAAAATTACATTCGGGTCATACGTGTAGCCACGCCCAGCTCGCCCGCGGACGGGATCCCCATCGAGCTCGTCGAGCCGAGCGGCGCTCGCGGGCGGGGTCCGATCCGAGCGGAACCGAACCGGTCGAGCTCTCCGGGGAGCGGCGGGGCGGGATCGGCGCCGAGCTCGCTCCCGGGCGGGGTCGAAACTCGCGGAAAAAAAATGAACAAAGGAGGCTCCGTACGAGGATAAGAACGAAAATACCAGAGTTAAAAAAAAAAAAAAAAAAAAAAAAAAAAATTACATTCGGGTCATACGTGTAGCCACGCCCAGCTCGCCCGCGGACGGGATCCCCATCGAGCTCGTCGAGCCGAGCGGCGCTCGCGGGCGGGGTCCGATCCGAGCGGAACCGAACCGGTCGAGCTCTCCGGGGAGCGGCGGGGCGGGATCGGCGCCGAGCTCGCTCCCTGGCGGGGTCGAAACTCGCGGAAAAAAAATGAACAAAGGAGGCTCCGTACGAGGATAAGAACGAAAAAACCAGAGTTTTAAAAAAAAAAAAAAAAAAAAATTACATTCGGGTCATACGTGTAGCCACGCCCAGCTCGCCCGCGG
>BSBK01015008.1:0-10000 GCA_027943335.1 Chamaecyparis obtusa | reverse complement strand
GGACACTCACCTTACGTGCAACGATTCCCAACACTTGTTACTGTCGGAGCTCATGTATCGCAAAGATGGAACGTGCCAAGTGCCAAGGCCCATGGCAAATGCAACTGTCGTAAACTTCGGAACAAGCGCATCTTTCAGTCAAACAAATGACATACACACTGTCGCAATTCTCTACGACACTCGTGCGTGGCAAAATTCAACTAAATATGAAGATGAGAACTTCCAACTGCACAAGGGCTGGGCAGAACTACAAGAAATGCTCACTCCGCAATTTATTATCGCGCCTACCATCTCGGAAAGGGGTACAAGTGCACACGTTCATCCAAGCAAAGAGGATGAAATGGAGTGAAGGGGCAAGATCCAAAAGTTCCGGAGGTACAACTCCGAGAACAATCGAGAGCAATGCCGAATTACATGTCAACTCTGTTACTAGGCAAACAAGTGTTGTACCTGAAGAAATCGACAGTCCTCACAATGGCCCGAGGCCAATGCTCCGACTTAATCAATTTTCTCCAACAAACGCCATGCCACCTTTCACAAAGGGATTTTATCCATCCAAAACCGAATTAATCACTTGCAGCAAAGTGACCCAAGAGCTAGACGGGGGCTGACCCAGTAATTGTCTTCCATGTCACTACAACGAAACATTTGAACGACAACCGCTGTCGAACCCTTTCCAACTTGCACCGTCGAGTGACACAAAAGACACTACCATGGGCATGGGCAGCCCCCGCATAGCAAACGGGTGCCCTAATGCGCCCCTCCAATAGAATCAGTGCTAGTGCTCAAATTAATCAGTGCTAGTGCTCAAATTTTATATCTGAGCTACCAATCCGTCCAAGCACCAGCACTGATTCTCTTGGAGGGCCGCACCTACCCAAACGACTCAGAAGCTATACGCCGGTCCATTCACAAGAACGGAACTATCTCCGGCCAACTCCCTGTGAAGGCCGCATCTCTCCGTTCCACGCATGCAAGAACCAACGCATAGCTAACGAGTACCCGGATAGGATTCGCGGAAAGTACATAGCAAATCGCTTGTACCAAAGCGAACCGAAAGCTAGACGGGGGCTGACCCGAAGATTGCCTTCCATGTCACTGCGACGACACATTCGAACGACAACCGCTGCCGAACACTTTCCGACTTGCACCGTTGAGTGACCCGAAAGACAGGACTTTGGGCAGCCCCCGCATAGCAATCAGGTGGCTTCATGCCCCTCTAATAGAATCAGTGCTAGTGATCCGATTTTAAATCCGACTTACTCATCCGTCCGCGCACAAGCTCTGATTCTATTAGAGGGGCATGGGGGAGCTTCCGCGAACTACTACTCCCCTATATAAGTTATTAGTCCGGGTCTTTCTCTTCCGTAGAAATTTGAGACGTTGAGAATGGCTCCCAAACAATTCAAATCTTCCAAAAATTCAAGTGAAACGATGAGGAAAAAGCTCACAAAAAAATCAAATCTTCAAAAAATTCAAGTGAAACGAACAGAATAGCTCACAAAAAATTCAGGTCTTCCGAAAAAATCGAAGGGAAACGAAAAGAACAACTAGCAAAACATTCAAATTTTCCAAAACTTCAAGTAAAAGAAAGAACATAGCTCACCAAAAAAATCCATTTCTTCCAAAAACTCAAGTGAATCGAAGAGAGTAGGCTCACAAAAAATTAAAATCTTCCAAAAAAAAATCAAAGGAAACAAAAGAGGAGATCGCAAAAAATTCGAATCTTCCAATGAAACAAAAATGAGAATAGCAAACAAAAAATTCAAATCTTAATGCAGCATGCGACAGAGCAAATCGCTTGTGCCAAGCGACCCGGGAGCTAGACGGGGGCTGACCCAAAAATTGCGTTTCTTGTCAATGCGACGATGCGTTGGAACGACAACCGCTGTCGAACCCTTTCCTACTTGCAACGTCGACTGACACAAAAGACACGATCCTGGACAGGCCCCGCATAGAAAGCGGGTGGCCTAATGCGCCCCTCCAATAGAATCAGCGCTAGTGCTCAGATTTTAAATCCGAGATACCCAGCACTGATTCTCTTGGAGGGGGGCACCTACCCAAACGACTCAAAAGCTATACGCGGCTCCATTCACAAAAACAGAACTATCTCCGGCCAACTCCCTGTGAAGGCCGCATCTCTCCGTTCCGCTCGTGTAAGAGCCAACGCGTAGCTAACGAGTACGTGGATAGGGTTCGCGGAAAGTACATAGCAAATCACTTGTACCAAAGTGACCCGAAAGCTAGACAGGGGCTGACCCGTAGATTGCCTTCCATATCACTGCGACGACGCATTGGAACGACAACCGCTGCCGAACCCTTTCCGACTTGCACCGTCGAGCGACCCGAAAGACAGGACTTTGGGCAGCCCCCGCATAGCAATCAAGTGGCTTCATGCCCCTCTAATAGAATCAGTGCTGGTGATCCCATTTTGAAATCCGACCTACACATCCGTCCGATCACCGGCAATGATTCTATAAGAGGGGTATGGGGGAGCTTCCGCGAACAACACACAACTCCTCCCCTATATAAGTTATTAGTCCGAGTCTTGCTCTTGAGTGGAAATTTAAGCCGAAGAAACTGGCTCCCAAAAAATTCAAATCTTCCAAAAATTCAAGTGAAACGATGACAAAAAGCTCACAAAAAATCAAATCTTCCAAAAATTCAAGTGAAACGAACAGAATAGATCACAAAAAATTCAAGTCTTTCGAAAAAATCTAGGAAAACGAAAAGAATAGCTAGAAAACAAAATTCAAATCTTCCAGAAATTCAAGTAAAACAAAGAACATGGCTCACCAAAATAATTCATCTTCCAAAAATTCGTCATTCTTACCGCAATCCATCATCTTATCCGTCATAACGCGTATCCAACATATCCACGAGGAGGTAACCCAACTCGCTCGCATAGTTCCTCAAGTCAGATAACAATGCATCTAGATGAATCCAAATCGTTTTCGATCGAGACTTAGCAACTAATGTCGCACCCGCCTAGATTGACTTGAGATCCAATCCGCCGACACATATGATAACTAACTGATTCCAATGCAAAGCATCTTGAGCCATTGCGCACTCAAGTATCGGAAGTCGAAGCGACATAGCAAGTAGCTTGTACCAAGTGACCCGGGAGCTAGACGGGGGCTGACCCGAAGATCGCCTTTCTTGTCAATGCGACGATGTGTTGGAACGACAACCGCTGTCGAACCCTTTCCGAAGTGCACCGTCGACTGACCCAAAAGTTACGACCCTGGACAGCCCCCGCATAGCAAGCGGGTGGCCTAATGCGCCCCTCCAATAGAATCAGTGCTAGTGTTCATATTTTAAATCCGAGCTACCAATCCGTCCGAGCACCAGCACTGATTCTCTTGGAGGGGCGCACCTACCCAAACGACTCAAAAGCTATATACGCGGCTCCATTCACAAGAGCAGAACTATTTCCGGCCAACTCCCTGTGAAGGCCGCATCTCTTCGTTCCACGCATGCAAGAGCCAACGCATAGCTAACGAGTACCCGGATAGGGGTTCGCGGAAAGTACATAGCAGATCGCTTGTACCAAAGCAACCCAAAAGCTAGACGGGGGCTGACCCGAAGATCGCCTTCCATGTCACTGCGACGACGCATTGGAACGACAACCGCTGCCGAACCCTTTCCGACTTGCACCGTCGAGCGACCTTCGAAAGACGGGACTTTGAGCAGCCCCCGCATAGCAATCAGGTGGCTTCATGCCCCTCTAATGGAATCAGTGCTGCTGATCGCGTTTTGAAATCTGACCTAATCATCCGTCCGTCTGTCGGATTTCAAAACGGGATCACCAGCACTGATTCTATTAGAGGGGCATGGGGGAGATTCCGCGGACAACACCTCCCCTATATAAGTTATTAGTCCAAGTCTTGCACTTCCGTAGAAATTTGAGCCGACGAGAATATCTCACAAAAATTTCAAATCTTTCAAAAATACGAGTGAAACAAAAAGAATAGATCACAAAAAATTCAGAAATTCCAAAAATTCAATTGAAACGAAGAGAATAGCTCACAAAAAAATCAAGGGAAAAAAAGAGAATAGCTCACAAATAAAATCAAATCTCCCAAAAATGCAAGTGAAACGAAGAGACTACAATCACAAAAAATGCACAACTTCCAAATATTCAATTGAAACGAAGAGAATAGCTCACAAAAAATGCAAGTCTTACAAAAAAATCAAGGGAAACAAAACAGAATAGCTCACAAAAAATTCAAATCTTCCAAAAAAACCAAGTGAAACAAACAGAATAGCTCACAAAAAATTCAAATCTTGCAAACATTCAAGTGAAAACGAAGAGAATAGCTCACAAAAACATTCAAAACTTCCAAAAATTCAAGTGAAAAGAATAAAATAATAGCCCACAAAAAATTCAAGTCTTCCAAAACAAAAACCAAGGAAAAACGAAGAGAATAGCTCACAAAAAATCCAAAACTTCAAGTCAAAACGAAGAGAATTTTACTACCTCGCAACAAACAAAATTCAAATCTCGCAAAAATTCAAGTGAAACGAAGAGACTTAACTCAAAAAATTCAAATCTTCTTGCGACATGCAGACCCAAGAGCTAGACGGGGGCTCGCCCACAGATCGACTTCAGTATCACTATGACGACGCGCTGGAACGACTACCGCTGTCGAACCCTTCTCTGACTTCCGCCATCGAGTGACCCAAAAGACACGACCCAAGGGAGCCCACGCATAAAAATTGGGTGGCTTCATGCCCCTCCAATAGAATCTGTGCTGCTGCTCACATTTTTAAATCCGAGCGGCAAATCCGTCCGAGCACCAACACTCATTCACTTGGAGGGGCACCTATCCAAACGACCGAAAAGCTATACGCGGCTCCATTCGCAAGGCACGGAACTGTTTCAGGCCAACTCCCTGTGAAGGCCGCATCTCTGCGTTCCATGCGTGCTAGAGCCAACACATAGCTAACGAGTACCGGGATAGGTGTTCGCGGAAAGTACATAGCAGATCGCTTGTACCAAAGCAACCCAAGAGCTAGACAGGGGCTGACCCGAAGATCGCCTTCCATGTCGCTGCGACGACGCATTGGAACGACAACCGCTGCCGAACCATTTCCGACTTGCGCCGTCGAGCGACCTGAAAGATGAGACTTTGAGCAGCCCACGCATAGCAATCAGGTGGCTTCATGCCCCTATAATGGAATCAGTGCTGCTGATCCCGTTTTGAAATCCGACCTAATCATCCATCCGTCTGTCGGATTTCAAAACGGGATCACCAGCACTGATTCCATTAGAGGGGCATGGGGGAGCTTCCGCGAACAACACCTCCCCTATATAAGTTATTAGTCCAAGTATTGCACTTCCGTAGAAATTTGAGCCGAAGAGAATATCTCACAAAAATTTCAAATCTCTCAAAAATATAAGTGAAACAAAGAAGAATAGATCACAAAAAATTCAAAACTTCCAAAAATTCAATTGAAACGAAGAGAATAGCTCACAAAAAATGCAAGTCTTGCAAAAAAAATTCAAAGGAAAAGAAGAGAATAGCTCACAAAAAAAATCAAATCTCCCAAAAAATGCATCATGCATAACTTCCAAAAATTCAATTGAAACGAAGAGAATAGCTCACAAAAAATGCAAGTCTTCCAAAAAAATCAAAGGGAAATAAAGAGAATAGCTCACAAAAAATTCAAATCTTCCAAAAAACCAAGTGAAACGAAGAGACTACATCACAAAAAATGCATAACTTCCAAAAATTCAATTGAAACGAAGAGAATAGCTCACAAAAAACGCAAGTCTTCCCAAAAAAAAAACAAAAAAAAAAAAAAACAAAGGGAAACAAAGAGAATAGCTCACAAAAATTCAAATCTTCCAAAAAAAACCAAGTGAAACAAAGAGAATAGCTCACAAAAATTTCAAATCTTGCAAAAATTCAAGTGAAACGAAAGATAATAGCTCACAAAAAAATTCAGAACTTCCAAAAATTCAAGTCTTCCAAAAAAAAATCAAGGAAAAACGAAGACTTAAACTCACGAAAAATTCAAATCTCCTTGCGGCATGCAGACCCAAGAGCTAGACGGGGGCTCGCCCACAAATCGACTTCAGTATCACTATGATGACGCGCTGGAACGACTACCGTTGTCGAACCCTTCTCCGACTTGCGCCATCGAGTGACCCAAAAGAGGCGACCCAGGGGAGCCCCCGCATAGCAATCGGGTGGCTTCATGCCCCTCCAATAAAATCAGGCATGCTACTCACATTTTAAATCCGAGCCGCAAATCCGTCCGAGCACCAGCACTGATTCACTTGGAGGGGCACCCTATCCAAACGACCCAAAAGCTATACGCGGCTCCTTTCGCACGCACAGAACTGTTTCAAGCCGACTCCCTGTGAAGGCCGCATCTCTCCGTTCCACCCATGCAAGAAACAACGCATAGCTAACGAATACCCGGATAGGGTTTCGCGGAAAGTACAAGCAGATCGCTTGTACCAAAGCAACCCAAAAGCTAGACGGGGGCTGACCCGAAGATCGCCTTCCATGTCACAGCGACGACGCATTGGAACGACAACCGCTGTCGAACCCTTCCCGACTTTGCGTCATCGAGCGACCCGAAAGACGGGACTTTGAGCAGCCCCCGCATAGCAATCAGGTGGCTTCATGCCCCTCTAATGGAATCAGTGCTGCTGATCCCGTTTTGAAATCCGACCTAATCATCCGTCCGTCTGTCGGATTTCAAAACGGGATCACCAGCACTGATTCTATTAGAGGGGCATGGGGGAGCTTCCGCGGCACAACACCTCCCCTATATAAGTTATTAGTCCAAGTATTGCACTTCCGTAGAAATTTGAGCCGAAGAGAATATCTCACAAAAATTTCAAATCTCTCAAAAATACAAGTGAAACAAAGAACAATAGATCACAAAAAATTCAAAACTTCCAAAAATTCAATTGAAATGAAGAGAATAGCTCACAAAAAATCCAAGTCTTGCAAAAAAAATCAAGGAAAAAGAAGAGAATAGCTCACAAAAAAATCAAATTTCCCAAAAATGCAAGTGAAACGAAGAGACTACATCACCAAAAAATGCATAACTTCCAAAAATTCAATTGAAACGAAGAGAATAGCTCACAAAAAATGCAAGTCTTCCAAAAAAAAATCAAGGGAAACAAAGAGAATAGCTCACAAAAAATTCAAATCTTCGAAAAAACCAAGTGAAACAAAGAAGAATAGCTCACAAAAAATTCAAATCCTGCAAAAATTCAAGTGAAAGGAAGAGAATAGCTCACAAAAAATTCAAAACTTCAAAAAATTCAAGTGAAACGAAGAGAATAGCTCACAAAAAATTCAAAACTTCCAAAAATTCAAGTGAAACGAAGAGAATAGCTCACAAAAAACTTCAAATCTCGCAAAAACTCCAGTGAAACGAAAAAGACTTAACTCACAAAAAATTCAAATCTTCTTGCCGCATGCAGACCCAAATGCTAGACCGGGGCTCGCCCACAGATCGACTTCAGTATCACTAATGACGACGCGCTGGAACAACTACCGTTGTTGAACCCTTCTCCGACTTGCGCCATCGAGTGACCCAGAAGAGACGACCCAGGGGAGCCCCCGCATAGCAATCAGGTGGCTTCATGCCCCTCCAATAAAATCAGGCATGCTACTCACATTTTAAATCCGAGCCGCAAATCCATCCGAGCACCAGCACTGATTCACTTGGAGGGGCACCCTATCCAAACGACCCAAAAGCTATACGCGGCTCCATTCGCACGCACAGAACTGTTTCAGGCCGACTCCCTGTGAAGGCCGCATCTCTTCGTTGCACACATGCAAGAGACAACGCATAGCTAACGAGTACCCGGATAGGGTTTCGCGGAAAGTACATAGCAGATCGCTTGTACCAAAGCAACCCAAAAGCTAGACGGGGGCTGACCCTAAGATCGCCTTACATGTCACAACGACGACGCATTGGAACGACAACCGCTGTCGAACCCTTTCCGACTTGCGCAATCGAGCGACCCGAAAGACGGGACTTTGAGCAGCCCACGCATAGCAATCAGGTGGCTTCATGCCCCTGTAATGGAATCAGTGCTGCTGATCCCATTTTGAAATCTGACCTAATCATCCGTCCGTCTGTCGGATTTCAAAACGGGATCACCAGCACTGATTCTATTAGAGGGGCATGGGGGAGCTTCCGCGGACAACACCTCCCCTATATAAGTTATTAGTCCAAGTATTGCACTTTCGTAGAAATTTGAGCCGAAGAGAATATCTCACAAAAATTTCAAATCTCTCAAAAATACAAGTGAAACAAAGAGAATAGATCACAAAAAATTCAAAACTTCCAAAAATTCAATTGAAATGAAGAGAATAGCTCACAAAAAATCCAAGTCTTGCAAAAAAAAAATCAAGGGAAAAGAAGAGAATAGCTCACAAAAAATGCAAGTCTTCCAAAAAAAAACAAGGGAAACAAAGAAAATAGCTCACAAAAAATTCAAATCTTCCAAAAAACCAAGTGAAACAAAGAAGAATAGCTCACAAAAAATTCAAATCCTGCAAAAATTCAAGTGAAACGAAGAGGATAGCTCACAAAAAACTCAAAACTTCCAAAAATTCAAGTGAAACGAAGAGAATAGCTCACAAAAAATTTAAGTGAAACGAAGAGAATAGCTCACAAAAACTTCAAATCTCGCAAAAACTCCAGTGAAACGAAAAAAAGAAAAAGACTTTAACTCACAAAAAATTCAAATCTTCTTGCGGCATGCAGACCCAAGTGCTAGACGGGGGCTGCACACAGATCGACTTCAGTATCACTAATGACGACGCGCTGGAACGACTACCGTTGTCGAACCCTTCTCCGACTTGCGCCATCGAGTGACCCAAAAGAGACGACCCAGGGGAGCCCCCGCATAGCAATCAGGTGGCTTCATGCCCCTCAAATAAAATCAGGCATGCTCCTCACATTTTAAATCTGAGCCGCAAATCCGTCCGAGCACCAGCACTGATTCGCTTGGAGGGGCACCCTATCCAAACGACCCAAAAGCTATACGGCCGACTCCCTGTGAAGGCCGCATCTCTCCGTTCCACACATGCAAGAGCCAATGCATAGCTAACGAGTACCCGGATAGGGGTTCGCGGAAAGTACATAGCAGATCGCTTGTACCAAGCGACCCAAAAGCTAGACAAGGGCTAACCCGAAGATCGCCTTCCATGTCACTGCGACGACGCATTGGAACGACAACCGCTGTCGAACCCTTTCCGACTTGCGCCGTCGAGCGACTCGAAAGACGGGACTTTGAGCAGCCCCCGCATAGCAATCAGGTGGCTTCATGCCCCTCTAATGGAATCAGTGCTGCTGATCCCGTTTTGAAATCCGACCTGCTCATCCATCCGTCCGTCGGATTTCAAAACGGGATCACTAGCACTGATTCTATTAGAGGGGCATGGGGGAGCTTCCGCGGACAACACCTCCCCTATATAAGTTATTAGTCCAAGTATTGCACTTCCGTAGAAATTTGAGCCGAAGAGAATATCTCACAAAAATTTCAAATCTCTCAAAAATACAAGTGAAACAAAGAAGAATAGATCACAAAAAATTCAAAACTTCTAAAAATTCAATTGAAACGAAGAGAATAGCTCACAAAAAATGCAAGTCTTGCAAAAAAAAATTCAAGGGAAAAGAAGAGAATAGCTCACAAAAAAAATCAAATCTCCCAAAAATGCAAGTGAAACGAAGAGACTACATCACAAAAAATGCATAACTTCCAAAAATTCAATTGAAACGAAGAGAATAGCTCACAAAAAATGCAAGTCTTCCAAAAAAATCAAAGGAAACAAAGAGAGAATAGCTCACAAAAAATAGCTAGCTTGTGGCCCGGACGATCCGATCTCATGAAAACTGACTACATACCCGTGGCTCGGATCGACAAGCTAGCTCGGATCGGCGATCTGAGCTCATTCCATCATGCATTCCCGTCTTCTACTCCATAAATGACTCACCTCTTTGTATTCACTTGAGAACT